>WOGP01000563.1:0-23510 GCA_015342065.1 Leptinotarsa undecemlineata | reverse complement strand
GATCTACACATCCATGTATAGAGTTACTCATTTGCAAATTGATTACTTCCTTCCTTTCTTTGGAAGATTCCCTTATCCTTTTTTTGTATCAAGATGGCGTAGTAGAAAGCCAAAAACTTTCTTTCCCAAGAAAACTACTTTATAAAAATAAATTCGTGAACGCAAGCGACACATGAGAGGAACCAACTTGCCAAGTTTTTATGTTAGTGTTGGTGGTTTGACCAATCAACCGACAACTGTGGTTGCCGCTAAATTGAAATCAATATGGGAATGATCAGAATAGTACTCATCTATTTATCTTTGGTTTTTGGCATTAACCTTTCTCGATTTCATGTCATTTCTAGAAATAAGATCTTTTCACCTGTTGATGGCGACAAAAACAGTCGCCCGCGACACAAAAGTCTTCAAAATGTTTCTTATTTTGACAACTTACTTTTTTGTTTTGTCAAAAACGACACAGTTGCTATTTTGTTGAGGTTTTTTCCGTTTGGTGAAAATCAGCTTTTACAGTAGTGTTCTCACGCCAATTTTCTATGTAATGTATGTCTTCGTGTTTTGAAAATGAAGAACGAACATGAAAAATGAACAAGAAAAAACTTGTTTCGCATCAGACCATAACAAATATCAATTTTCATAACGAATGTTTGGTAAAAAATCTGAATTGAGAAAAATGTTTTTCTGTATAATTCAGTTGTCAAAGTATTTGTTTCGAAAGTATTTTTCTTTCGTGTCATAAAATTTTTATATGAAAGTAGTTGTCGAGTGGGATTTTTTCCAGTTTGTGTCTGAAAGAAACTTCTTTGCATATTTTTGTATAGATTTGCCTTTCTTGAAATTGATTGCTTCCTTCCTTTCTTTCTAAAATTCCCACATTTTTTGTATAAAGATAGAGAAGTAGAAAGCCAAAACTTTCCATTTCCAAGCATCAAAAAGTTGTTGTATTCATTTTCATATCGTTATAAAAGGAGTTGGTAAAGCCAACAAATAGTTAAAAAATGCTTCTTGTTAGTTACGTTCTGAAAACAGAACGTAACTACGTTTTGCTAAATAGAATACTCTTGTTTGAATTCAATCAATTTTCGAGTATGGAAGTCTTTTTCAGAAAATGTTGTTCCATCAGTCAACTACATTTTCATTTACAAAAAACAATGGTTTACAAAAACCAGATTTAGAGATGTATAATAATTATGCTCATATTTAATTCAAATCTGATTTCACATTCAATGTTTCTGAAACATTTTACATTTATGCTAATGATTTCGAAATTACTGTTTTTTTTTCAGAAATTCAAATCTTGAAAACTTTTATGTTTCTTAAAATAGATGTATTCAACATTCTTATCACTCAAGGTTGCGTTAATATCAACACAAAACTAAGGGAAAATATAGAAGTATGTTAGATATCTGCTTATATGTGAATGGAAACATTTTAGGTATGTACCTATCACAATCATCTTCATTCAAGTGGTAATAAGAATTATAAAACATTATTTTTCTGAATCGACTTCCAGATCTTCTAGAGAGTTGTGCATTTTTCGGGATATATTTTTTAAACGGCTCCCTGAACAATACTATTAGGTTGTTTCAAAAGTTTTGTCAGTTTTTATGAGTCTACTTTGAACTGAAATATCCCAACGAAAGTACACTTATGCCAACGTAACATTTGTTGATTAATTCCGTCAGCATAAAAATTTTGTGCTAGGGATTCGATGATATTGATTAAGACCGTTTTTTTTTCTGGTTCTGATTAGCGAAGCTTCTACCAGTGAGAAAGTTATCAAAGTGTTTGAAAAGATACTAGTTAGTTTTCGGGAGGTGTGGAAAGTATGGTGGGTGAAGCAGAATTTTGACGCTGAAGTTCAATATTCGTACGCTGATTTGTGAAACTTGTGGAGGGGCGTTGTCGTGGAGCGGGATCTGACCTTTTTTTAAACAGCGCCGGCGGCTGCTGATGCAGTTTTTGGTGCTCATCATCGATTTCCTCATGACAGGACTCTGGTGTGATGCTTTGCCCCGGTTTTAGAAAGTTATAGTGAATCACAACAACCGCTAACCACCGTACCGTAATCATGGTCTGTCGGGTGGGTTTTTGCCTTCAGTAAGTGCCTGGTGACTCGTCGGTGTCCAACCACCGTCCTAAACATCTTCTATTGTCGTAGAGGATCCACTTTTCAACACACGTGATGATCCGATTTTTTTTTCGGCAGCCCACGCACCGTTTGTAATGGGTCAGTCTCCACCAGGGTCCTCAAATCCTCGTCCTGGATTACTGTACGTCAGCCACTTCGGGACTTATCTTCGAAGCTAAATTCTCCGAAACGAAATTTCGTAAACCAACATCTGAAGATGAACAAAATATTGAAATTTGGGAAAAATTTAACATCGTATAGTGAACCAAATTCTCTGTCGATCAGTAAATACCACGACACAGTGAATACCACACAGTAAAGTCCACCCTAAGAATTGGAGCTACAAAAACCCATGACATTAAAACGGACAAAACTTTTGAAACAGCCTGATATCATAACGAAATGATATTTTGTGTAAGTGAATATTACAATAAATAAAATACGCAACTATTTGCGACTATGGTTTGTTATGGCAATAAACAAGTTTTTTTCCTGAGGTTGATGTTCGAATCATGAAATATAGATGTCACCAACTTCGTGTCAACCATTCCAAGGTTTCAGGTCTAGAAATGCAATAAGAGGGTAACTTCTCAGTGGATTGACAGAAAGTATTTCCCTTATCCTTCTGTCGTCCCTCTCAGATTAAATCTAAAGACACTTGCTGAGAGTTGACAAACTTTTTTCTGCTTTTTTTATCTATAATTTTCATGAATTTTTCAATAGGATTTTTTTTTCAGTGTCTTGTCCAGTTCGACGATAATAATGGTGTAGGTAAGTGACTTTCAATACCATTATTTATATCGTTTGTGTTTAGCAAATTTCTAGCTGAGATTCCCATTCTATTTTTTTATTTCTGTGTGTAGTTGTTAGTTTTTTTCATAAAATAAAAAAAATACATAAAACATGTATGCGTCTCGGGATTCCCGACATAAGTGATAACTTAAAATATTGAAACTGAACTATTCCATACAGAGTGTAACCAAATAAGTGTAAAACATTTAAGGAGGTGATTCTTTATCGAAAAAAAAATTGGATCTTTCATATGAAGAAATTTCATTGCAGCATCCCTTGTTAAGATACAGATGTACAGGGGGTACATAAAATTTGTATAACAATTTTTTTCACAGGCACTGAAAAAGTAACAATATTGAAATTAACCTGACGTTTTGGCCTACCAAAAAGACACTTGCCAGATATTTACTTTTCCCCATAGTTGTAAGGAGTGGAAAACGCAAAACCTAAATTTATTTCCAATGTAACTTTTTGTCTCATTATTCGTTTATCATTTAAAAATTTATTTCCGATAGCCTGTTTCTTTCTAAACAAACAATTCCTCTTGGGTTTTTTGCCTAAATTAAACCAGTTCGCAGCAAAAAATTATTTTACGAACAACTACAGAGATAAATCGTCATAAATGCGGAAATACGAAACTAATCTATCTAGTAGGTCGCTATTAGCGATAGTGACAATTAAATTGGTATGACGCTGTCAGTTTGTGAATTTTCGAAATTGAATTAATACAATATTATAACTTTTTTAGCGCTTGTAAAAAAATTGTTATACAAATTTTATGTAACCCCTTTAAGATGCTGTATCTTAACAACGGATGCTCCAATGAGATTTCTTTAAATGAAAGATCCTATCTTTTTTTCGATGAGGAATCACCTCCTTAAATGTTTTACACTTATTTAGTTACACCTTGTATAACAGGCATCAAGACTTGAATAAAAATGTTTTTTTTTCGAAGGAATCACGAAATATAATGCCTAAGTAGAATTTCGTTTAGATGATTTGAAAAATACTTCTTTTTGACATTATTTATAAAGTAGTATTTGAATCCATTCGCATCGGGAAGAGCATTATGTTTGATAAAATTGTATAAAAAACTGAGCATAGCAAGTCTCGGTATAATCAATGTATTTTAATACCGAGTGATTCTTAGGGGTGTAGCTTCTGCATATTCTGTTTTTTTTAAGGCGAACTTATGGGTGTTTACAAGAAGATGAAGCTTTTAGATTTTTTTCAAGAGTCAATCAATCAAACTCCTCAAATTTGACGGAAATGTGATCAAAGTCACGAACCCTATACGAATGACAGTTATTATACTTATTCTGAATTTTCTGTAGTTGTTCGGAATCAACTTGTATTACAGCAGGAAGCTAAGCCCTATTAACAGCATGAGAGTTCAGATACAGGGTTTCACAAGGTTTCAATTTGAGAGTTGAGCTCATGCTTTCAGAATGTGAAATCAGTTACCAGCAATTTTCGCAGATTTTCTCTCTTGCCATTCATTCGAGTTCGGGTTCAAAAAGCCGTTACGGCTTGTTACTATTCAACTTGAGGTTGTTGTATGCTACAGGTAGATCCTAGAGATTTTATACGTTATGATTGATCTATTTGACTTTTCTTTCGGGAAAAATTATAATGCTGATTGTCATCAGCATAATGAGTTGTATTACAATTGTCGATTATTTGATGGACGTCTACTAAAATATATGACGAAAATAAAGACACCAAGAACTGAATCTTGCGGTACTCCAAAATTAACAGATGAGCTATTCGAATACTGTCCACCCTAATGTATGGATTAAATTCTTGTTTGAATAGTTTTACAACACCATATTATTATATGTATTGTTTCTCAAATGAGTTGGAAAGTGAGAAGACTTGTTTAAATTTTTAATAGTATCAGACATAAACTTTGACACAACTTCAACAAAATTCGCAATTTTGAATTTCATGAAATTATGTAGTTGAAAATAAGGCTACCCAGATATATTGCGAGTCCCAATAACCACATTTAAAACATCACGAGCGCGAGGGAAATCGCCCCCTTTGGCTCCCCATTACCTCCACCTAGTCCGGCAAACCCGTTCGTTGAAACTAACACGTTTGTCTTATTTATTTCCTCGCCGGTTTTCGTTCCTATTAAGTTTATTTATACACCGCTAAGATATGCAATTTCTACTCAAGCTGTTTTACGATTTTCCGGTAATAAGAGAGAAAATTAAATCATTTGGAACAGCAGGTGTTCCCCACTATTCTATTTTCTTTGGCATCTCTGGAAATTATCCCGGATTACATAGATAACGATGCGGTGGGAAGGCACATTAAAGTATTAATAGATCGGATGCTTTTTATCGATGTGGTTCGTTCTGAAATGCCCCAATTTTCTTGGAAAAACAGTGCAACGGCACATTTGGCAGCGATCCGTTCACGGGTGATTGGAAACAAATTTTTCTTTCATCATATGTGTCAGAATACTGAGATAAAACAAATCTTGAGTGTGATGATACCTCCTACGTTTATTCAAACAGTATTATGAGAACAGTATGTAAATGGCAATCCACAAATTATATGCAAGTATTTAAAATCCCTGAAAGTTTGTCGATTGAAACTGAAACAACATCGATATCATAAAACTGTCCAGCATTACATATTTTTATCCTATTAACGGAAAATCTTAATCTAATACCAAGCTGGTTAGTACCTTATACCTCAAGGGTCGACTACAGAGCCATTACTGTAACGTTTTTAATGAAAGCATCGAAAATTGTACGATTAATTTGCTTATTGATAGCACACGATAAATTTGTTGATTGACAAATTGAACATCAATATATCATGGCCAGACTTGAAAAACAATTTCATAGGAAATTGAAACTCACATCCGTAACTTGATACGTATAGAATTTGAAACCTCCAGCTTGAAATGAATCAGCACAAATATTAAGTATCTTGATGCATTTTATAAAGCTCAAATGAAAACTTATCAGGCCACTAGCAAAAAGGTGTTCTGCCTTTAAATACCCAATAGTCCCAATGTTTTCTCGCGTGTCTATAGAAGGCTACGCTAAGAAAGAACCTGTTAAGTTCCTATTATGAAAAAAGCATATGCTGCCAGTGTCTAGACGAGCTATAACTACAAATGAAAAATTCATAAACTCTTTGAGGCTTTTGTGAACCGTGTGTGATCTCTTTCATGATCAATCAGTTTTCGTTCTACACTAGTGATAATTCAGTTGATTGATCCAATTGGTTAAACTTTTTAGGACAGGCGGTTATAAGTAACTCAAAGAATTGAAGGGGTTATATTTTTAGGAGTGATTAATTTTTGTGAAAAAAAGTTTTTGGCTTTCTACTACTCCATCTTGATACAAAAAAAAGGATAAGGGAATCTTCCAAAGAAAGGAAGAAAGTAATCAATTTGAACTCTATACATGGATGTGTATATCATGCTTTTTTTTATCAAGATGGAGTAGTAAAAAGCCAAAAACTTTCTTTCCAAAAAAATAACTCAAAGACTTCCGAGCTAATTTTCTGTCCAACTTAATATACCCCTCCTGATTTGGGGTTGATGAAACCGCAAGGATCTACCTTACAATAGTGATCTAATCCACATGTTCAAGCCTCGAGACATTACATGAAGAATGCTTAGGTGCCATAATCTGTCGTAAGGCTTTGCAGTGCAAAGGGACGTAAGCGTGCTTGATAATATCTAGTTCATGGATAACATTTTCCGTCAGTCTCAAGGCTTGATGTCCAGAGCATTCTGAGCTGAACTGCTCATCAAATAGATTACGTCATTCAATCATTGAAGACGACTCTTTCCACTTATACAATGAACCGAAAGGTTGACTGGTGGGTGATTCTTATTCTGGAATGATGACTTCCAGGCTTCTGTGGAAATTTTGATTGTTAGAGAGGTTTTGGCCAAATTAGCCGGTGATCTGACTTGAATTGCCCGAGGATTTTCAAGTGCCCTTTTGGATATTCAATCAACACTCGGAACATTCTTGCTTTTGAGACCTCTGGTTAATCACCTCTGGTCATCCAGTACCTACGTCATATTTATCAACATTATCAAGGATTTGTTTAACTCGTCCTGTCGGAACATGTCTGATATCTTCTCGATGGGAGATAACAAATATCTTGCTAGCCATAAAGTTGGAGTTCTTTGTCTCAACTTCCAGAAGATTCTACGCACACACATCTGCACTTGTCACCGGTTTCTTTGATTTTATTGTTGATGAAGCTAGTCAAGTTGACAGGTGTACGTGTGGCAAAATTAGTCTAAAAATTACTATTTGAACCCTCCAGCTTGCAAACTAGGCATCCTTAGTGTCATCGTAAATAGATGCAATTCATGAAGAATAAGTCATCTCTATTTCTTTTCAATGATGAAATTATTTCTGAAGCTTGCATGTCCAACTTTGAACTACTGCAGGTCAAGTGTCAAATGCGTTGATTCGTTAATGGTCTATCTTAATTGAGAGGAGATGGTGTCTAGATGATTGATAAAATTTGAACTCGGCGAGAATGTCGAGGGAATGAGCACCAACAAAGCATGTCTAATAGTTTGTGCTTCTCTGACGGGTGTATATTGATATTTTGACTTACATAAAAATCGATGGAAATACCTTAAACAAGCAGGTACTTCAAACCTCATGATTATACCGAACACATAAATCTACTTATTTGATTCAAATTTAGAAATAACCTCTCGAAAACCAAGGTGAAAACAATCGACAGAGCGATATATTCAAAATATCAAGCTTGATGACGGTTATAATTTCATCATCCATATTGAAACACTTGAGAAACATTTTAAAATATCGGCACAGTGCTCCACTTATCTTCTATGAACCCGTATTAGGCTTGAAAAATACATTCATGATCATACTTGGCATCGAGTACCTAGACAGTACGTAGCTGATATGAGTTTCAAGTAGTCTATTGATGAGGGAACTTTGTTTGTGACATCAATGATACCAAATGTATCAAATATCTGCAATTCTTTCATTTCCAAGCGAGTGCCTCTTTCACTAACCATGGTACTTGGAGCCAGATATGAAACAAATGGTCGTTCGAGCCGGATATGGAGGAAGCGGGTGGGAACTATTCCCAAGAACGCTGACGGTTATTGATTTCTTCTTTCTAATTAGATGTCCAAGCCGTAGCAAATCTTTCGAACTTTACCTACTTTTTCCCCGCAATCAATTACATTATCTTACGTCTTGGTCATTAATAACAGCCCGAAAGGTATGTAATTTTAATTTTATGATTAATAACTGTAGCTCCGTAGGTTTTCAGTTACTTAATCTCTTGGCATTCATCTCTAGCATTACCAACACCATGTTTGATCATGAAAGGCGATAATGGCCGAAATAATTTACCATAATTATAGGGAACGCGTAGAACGAACACCTCAGAATTCTAGTATATTAAATAACAATCAACTTATCGTCTTTGCGCATCTTAAGTGTTGTTTCATCGACATTTCTCAGTACGATAAACAGAGAGAGGGCATCGAGAGAAATCGGGGACAAAGACAAAAAATAGAAGAGACATTTTATGTCGCTCACGATAACAATCTATCAGAATCCATGATTTTATACAAGCAACAGCGAAATGGGAGTTTTCCGGGACATTTCCATTGGGATTTGTCGTTACTGAAATGGAAATTCATATAAGACTGATGAGAAAGGGGTTTCACAACGGACCGATGAGCAATGCCGGGCTAGCCATCGCATCAGTAGTATAATCATTTGTCTCCGACTCCTTTTAAGCTAGCAGAACCCTTTTGAATTTCTACATTAATTTTTAGAAGTTAATAGTGCAGATACCGTGGGTTCTGCTAGTTTCACGTTGAACTAGCAGAACTAGCTCCTTTATTATTGCATTCAACAATAATTATCTGTTCAAATGTTGAATTTGGGTGATTACCTCAGATGCACATGGTAAATGCAAAAATAATTTTTTGTGAACTTTCTTCCAAGTGTGGGAGAGATGAAAATACATTCAGGACTTGAGGCCCAGCAATTATTTATTTGTAGTAGTTTTTTTTATTCGGTGCTTAACACGAAATCCTTCACTTTTCAGCTATTCAACAATTTATTACTCCTTGATTGAATTGGATATTTGGCTTACTAACTATACTTAGTGGTTCACTGAAGAAATCGCTAAGATAATTTTTGTGAATATCATTTCAACAACCATTACTTTCTATATGGCAGATTTATTAAACTTGTATAAACTGCAAATTGTTCTGAAACTATTCTTTTTCACTTACCTAAAAGCTTGTGACAAAATTCTATTTCGCCTCTATATGAACAATTGACTCGTAAACCAGCCAATAGAATGTAAACAAACCATTTACAATTGTATTGGATTACAATAGATCCACTTCTCTATAGGTGCCACAGTGCACACTTTGAGTCCAGCAACATTACTTATATATAGCTGCTTTCGAAACTGAAAGGACTAATTCGAACCCTATTCATTGTCCTTGATCCTTTTGAAAAGGGCGTTATTGAAAGGAATGTTTCCAAAGTCATAGTTACCTTCTGATTTTAAAATTCGTCAGAAAAACAGACGATGCTAAATTAGATTTGTAAGGTTATCTGAATATCTTCCACCGAGGAATGGAATGCACTGGTTTGTCTACTCAGTGGATCGATCTTTACGTAGATCGGTGATTTGAGTCCCACAGCCGTGCAAGGAATCGCATGTTAAAAAATAAAACCTCGGTAATACCTAGCTTGTAAAAGTTTCTACTTGTGAGTGTTGTATCCCATAGGGGGCGACATTTGATCAACGGAAAAAAGGAATTTAAGGTACCTACCCTATGAATAAATAAATCAATTTTAGTTGAATTAACGATGTGAGAGATTGATCAGTGTATCACAGAAAAAGAAAAATTAAATGAAAACGTTTCAAGTTTGTCTTTTCCCTGGCTTGAACTGAATACTTTTTCCTTCCAGGACAATTATTTTGAAAAGCTAAGGTTCAAATCGGGGCGATATTGATTAACAATCATAAATTTCCGTTCCCACAACACGATTTAGAAGAGCCAAGATTTAGTACAAGTGATTTAAAGCCAAAAATATCTTCCAATTTGTGAAAGACGGTTCAGAATAGCCACGATTCAAATATGGACGATATCAACTATAGTTTCAAAGTAAAAAATCCCTTCCCGTTCTTGGGATCAATTTTGAAGAACCAAGCTTTAGTACACGTGGTTCAAATCTGAACGATATCGATCACCAATCACATAGTCAGAAATCCTTTCGCGTTTCCGGAAACCGGTTCTGTAGAGCCAAAGTTCAGTACATGTATTTCAAATCTAGAAGACATCGATTATCATCCATGTCCGTAGATTCCCGCAAACCGATTCTAAAAATCCATAGTTCAGTATACTTTGTTCAAATCTGGATTACCCTCCCCGTGATTCAAATCTGGACGATATCGATTACTAATCATGACGTCACGAATACCTTTCCGTTCCCACTAATGGGTTCTGAAAAGTAAAGACTTAGGTAGTACACGTGTTTTAAACCTGGACCATATCGCTTACCAACGTTAAGTCATAAATTCCCTCTCATTCAAATTTAGACAAAATAGATTACCAATCGTAAAGTCAAGATTCCTTTCCAGTTCTCGGAAATCGATCAGATTTGACCAGCTTGGTTCAAATAAGTCAAATCTGGACGATATGTATTAACAGTTGCAAAGTCAGGATTTTTTTCAGGTTCCCAGAAACCGGTTCCGTAAAGATATTCATTACCAGCCATAAAGTCTAGTATTCCTCAGGGTGATTCAAATCTGGTAGATATCGATTACTAATCATAAAGTAAAGCAACCCTATTCCGTTCCCATGAACTGGTTCTGAAAATCCAATGTTAAGTGCACGTGAGTAAAATCTGGACCATATTGATTACCAGTCGTAAAGATAGAAATCCCTTCTGGTGTTCCCAGAAATCAGTTCTGAAGGGCCAGATTTAGTTTAGTATACGCGGTTCAGATGTGAACTATATCGATAACCAGTCGTGAAGACGAAAATCCCTCTTCGTTTCCAGAAACCGGTTCCGAAGAGCCATCCAGTACATAATAAACGGATTGCTCGGTAAGACGTCTCCCGGAGCAGCGTAAAATATGGAGCACACCGACACTCGACGTACGTATGTTCCCGTCTGTGTAGGTAAGTTGTTATAATTAAGCGGAATCGTGTTTCGCGTGTAGGTATAACATGTTCAGTGCAAATTTATTCTCAGTCGTCGACGACGATTTTAGCATCCTAATGCGCCAGCGGAGTTCCACGAGGTCGATGACTGCTTGCCGCGACATTTGCGGTAATTGCCGCGTTAAAGAGAGTTAATATACACTGATGTGTGTCGTGGTGTGGTGTGTCTCGTTGTCATTTTTGATTTCAATTCATGTACGAGGTACTTCGAAAAGAGTTTTGAACATTAGCTTGAAGTAAAGGTAGATTGACAGCAAATCAAAACAAGGGTCCCTCAGGGATCGCTGGAAAGGCCCCATTTTGAATTATACCTACTTGAAGTTTACAAAAAAATCTAAAATTACTGGGGACATTCACTCAAATTACAATTGCTCATCTCCTAATGGAGCTACGGCCTAGGAAGAGACATCTTTTTTTCCTACTTTCACACAGGAGGTTTTCAAACCACCTTCAATTTACTTTTAGATATTTAGAAATTAATTGCAACCCTATGATTTGTTTTGTTCCTAAATTATGACCAATTCTATATAATTTCATTACTCAAAATCCTGATAAAAGTTCCAGCAGATAATTTTCCTGGTCTCAATTATAACCTCGTGTAAATTTAATTCCAGGGTTTTATCGACAGGACAAGAATATATCTTTCAAAGAGCAAGAAATCCGAGATCCGTGGTCTCTAAAAATAAATATAAAAATGCAAAGTGGTTCTGCTAGATTATAATGAGCCTGCGAAGGTCTAAAATGTCAAATCGTATAACTAACGTAAATTAGATACTGATATTGAACTGAATTTTAAATACATAAAACTGATATATATCTGCATCACACAAAAATATGCCTATACATAGCTTTCCTAAAATTATCCTTATAGTATAAGATGGCACAAAAACAAATAAATTCTAGGCAATGACAATACCTTAACACTTGAAAGTCCTTGAAAGTCTTACTATATTTGGTACTTTCCAACAATGCAATAATAAATTATGCAAATATTTTAGTCAACCTACCTGTGCAAGGACTTTCAACATAATGCCGACAATATTCAAAGAAAAGCAAGGTCATGTTCTAATCCAAATAATCTTCACAAATGACCGGGTGACAGGTAGGTTTTTTCCAAAAGTGAACACCGAAAATTTCGTTCAATATGGGAAACAATCATTAAGTACTTAAATAATATTAAGGATATTTCTTGAGACCACTCAAGTGACAAAACTTATGCGAGCTAAGGACTAAAGAGGTCTCACTGTTTAACGTGTGATGCCAAACACCTGAATAATCTGAATATGAGTCCCCGTGGGTTGATTTTTGGTAACTCGTGATTCCTTAGTTTCAGGCATCATCAGCAGACACTAACCTATCAAATCTGAGATTATTGTAAATATATTCATAACAAGTTGAAGCTTGATTTCATTCGCGTGAACCCAAATTTTCAGCTGAAAGTTCTCATGTTTCTATGAGACATCTTATCTTTGATTTGTAAGACAAGCGTTTTATGTCATTCTTTAAATTGACATAACTTTTTCATTTATGAACCGAGTGAAGTAAATCAGACACAATAATTAAGTGAAATTAAGTACAACAATGTCAGTGAATACCAGACCCCAATCGGTTAAGCCGTTTTTAAGATTAGCGCCCACAAACGCAGAGGCAAACATTCTAAAAATGTGTTGTTTTGGGTTACGAGTTTGGGTTCTATTGCATTAATAAACACCCCCAAATATAATCTCAAATATCTTCCATGTAAAGACTACGAAAAATTACATTTTTATCACATATTGAGAGAACCCTGACAATCCCAATACAAAGATAAATGCATTAAAGTCGATTACTAAGCCTACAAAACCGACCCAGAGAACTTCAACTTAAAGCAAGTTAACTAGCGACATCTAGAAGTTTCTTAAAGTTATACTCAAGTAAAATCACCATTTTCGATGACTCATGATATTGGCAAATCAAGTATTCATTGTTTTAAGACCCAGTAAATATCAAAATATTTTTTGAAGAACAATTGAAAGAAATTGCACAAAATCTTAATTTGCCAGTGATTCAGATATCAGCCAACTTCCTTCCAAATTAAATGAATTACTTGTAATCTCTGAACTTTTCAATATAATTTGAATATTCAATAAGAAGGATTTCAGCTTTTCAAATACAACCTAACATAATTCCTAACATTCTTTATTGACAGGGTACATACGTAATCAACTCGAAAGACTAACTTTGTGTAATTTTATCTTATTTTGGCAGATTATATTTGAGGACGATTCATTTTAAAATTAAGTTTTACTATTACAACTTTGAATAAGCAACTACAAAAATCGAATGATTGTGGTGTCCCGTCGGAAGTTCAGTGAAATAGGTTATGTAGGTATATACCATTTTATGGAGTTCAAGGTTGAATTTTGGCAGTAAAATCAAAAGATCAGTTTTAAACCTCTACTAGCGTTCAATAGATACAAAGTAAAGGACATAAAAGAACAAGATTCCAAACTGTCATTTTAACCCATCAACAATTGTAATGTAGACTACAATTTTGAGGAAATGTTTTGTATGAAAAAAAAAACGAATGTGACAAAAGAAAGGTCCACAGCGATAGTAGAAAAATGCCGTTTTACCAGTTTTAATTACCGAAAATTAGTTGCTGAAATCGAATATCTTATATAAGACTTTTGAGAGCCGTATATCCGAAATTTTTACTTCATATTAGTGATCAGCAGATAAAATTGATATTTCTGAAAATTTTAGCAAGCCGTTATCTGGAATTGTTGCAATATTAGAAATTTACTGAGCAAATAAGAAAATCTCGCTGGTGTGTTGTTCCGTCGGAAGCATTCCCAGTCAGTTGCAGAGATTCAGAACTATTTTATTGAGTTTTAGGTGTGTTTTTGGGACCGAAATCAAAATATCGAAATGAAACATCTGCCTTGAAAGTGGACGAATGATTGAAAGAATATATTTCCGAAATGATTGGAATTGTGACCAGAAAATGGTAGCCGTCGGTAAAAAGACAGCGGGAATAGAATCTGGAATTTTTCGACGCATTTCTTTGTTGTTTCTTCAATGTGACGCGTCAGCAGATTCGATAAAAACAAGCCAGTCGCTGAAAACAACCGCAAAACTCCCGTTAATTAGCCGGTAAACGAATTGACCTACAAATTTGCTGGCCGATTTTCAAGAATTTTTTTTTAAGACACATCAAACTTACCGGATGACGGGCTGCTGCGACTGCAGCAGCTGCTGCTGCATTCATGCCTGCGCTTGGGTACATCTTGCGATCAGCACTTCATGGCATCCGAAAAAAACGCGTATAATCCAATCAAAGGCACCTGACACCTAATCCACTGTATCCCGAAGAATCACAAACACACACCAAATGATAACCGAACACACGAAAAACACACGAAACGTGCAAATTCTCGTTTAAACTCACAGTAAAACAATTCGTACGTCCTCACTGCAACGCTGTACGGTAGAGACTGACTGAATCGGTCCCCCCTCCACAGCGTCTGCCCCCGCTCCGCTGTCCCCTTAACCGCTAACACACACACCACCCCACACTCCTTTACAAAAAGCCTACAACCCCTGAAAATACCGGCAGTCGTACAGGGTGGACCTGCTGGGGTTTAGCAGTTTGATGCGTTTGCGATTGCATTATATTTTCGCGGGTAATTGGGTCAAGGGGCTAAACGGGATTTTAGCGGAGAGGGTGGAATTTTTTAGTACACTTTTAAGGGGATGATTGGAATCAAGGATTGTTCTTTAGGTAGAGTAGGTGCGAAATAAATATCTTGTGAGTTTTTTTTTTTCGTTTCATTCTACAGGACAATGTTTTAATGTTTTGAGGGTCATTAGAAATATTGGAAAAATGAAAAACTTAACTAATAAAAATAAAAAGGATTTATCGTTCAAAGAATAGTATATTCTAGTTGCCAAAGTTGTGTTCATAATTATAATCAGCAAAAAGTTTATGGATAGCCAGATTTTACCGATTTTTTCTGAAAAAATCCTGAAATAAATATTCCGTAGGTAATACAAAGTCAATCTCTCAAAATTAATGTAATATAATTTTCAAAAGTTTGCTCTAAACAAACGTTTTCGAATATAGGAATTCAAGACACTACTACTGGGTACTCGAGGTTTCATCAAGTTATTGTAGGTTAGAAATTATACGTTGAAAGGTAACCTTGTTAGTCCTTAGCTCGCACAAGTTTCTCAACTTCTGAGAGTTGTCGTTCATATGGAGCGCCAGCTGATTAATCGAAAAAACAGATTTTAAACAGATTTTTCAAACACCTCAAGTAATTTGTTGAAAAAATTACAATAGTTTACAAAACCACTACACGTGTTTCAATATACAGATAACTCTTAAATAGTGCCAATTATAATTTGAAATATAAAAACTACTAACTCAGAGAGTGATTTTTCAATTACACCTGTGGTGAAGTTTGTAACGGCTACATTTGTGAATGCCCGTGTAATTCAAACCGAAATTTTCAAAAACTAATAGATACCAATCAATCAATCAAAAAAAAGGACTTCAGCACAGCATATGAACCATGTCTATCTGAAGATAAAAATGAAAGTGAGTATCATACATCAACCTTCTTTAGCAAACCCTCAAATAACATCGCTTGTTTTTTTGAAAAAAAAGTCAAGGAAATAATATTTTATATATAAATTCGTTAAAAACGACAAAAACAAAACTCCAAAATCGGATAATGTAGGTATTATCTAAGTTAGCATGTGTTCCTGTTACACACTTTATATTGGCCAAACAGGAAGAACTTTTCACAAAAGAATAAAAGAGGGTCACAAGTTCAATCATAACTATGACTCATTACATTTATTCTACTAGATTTCTGAATAAATTATTACTCGTAAGTAGTATTCCTGGATCACACTGAGGTTATACCTAATGTTTTAGTTTTCGCTACACATCTTCCAAACAAAACAAACGACTTTTTTCAAGTGAGTTCAGCTGTTGACATTTATCTCTATATATAATAAAGATAAAGTGTGGAATACAATTTCAAGTTATCTAAATAAATGAAGTATAACTGAATGATTTGTATCTTGTTTACTGATTGATGAAATATTTGAGATAATATTCTCAAAGGATTCAATTGACAATAAATGAGCTTCGTTTTGTTTCGAATCAATAAACTTTTCCAAAAAAACACTTATTGGAGAATGTACTTCAGGAACAGGTAGAATTTATCTACGTTACTTCAGTAAAAAGTAATAACATAAGAATAACTGTCCAAAAAATGATTACGAAAATTCATTTGGGATAAGGTGTTATATTGATTTTTTTTCTGAGAACAACATTGTTCTGAACTATAATATTCAAGGTATTCAAAAACACATCGGGCTTGTGTAAAACAAGTGTTCCAATTTTGTAAAACTGTTTGGTGAAAATCTCACATTGAAGTGTTTTTTGAATACGTTAAAATAGGTTACATTTTTCTTTTAATTGTCGATTCCTATACATTGTTTGATGTTTTTATGAAGAATAAATGAGAAACAAAAAAAATCACATGCCTTTTTTGCGGCCAAATGATATTTATTTATTCTTTTATTATCATTATTATCCAAACAAGCCTACAGCTTGATTACATGAATAAATAAAATTTCATATTTCGTATATGATCAACAACTGAACATTTATTGAGACTGAAGTATATTTTTTTCTTCAGACTTCAATCTAATAAGATGTTTACTTATATGCTTTTGCAGATATATACAGTTTCAGTTTGTTTGGACTGATCTGAATAGTTTCAAATCATCAGCAAAAGGAAGACAATCTGAATATTTCAGAGTTGACGGTAAATCAATAATGAAAATGATGAACAGAAGTGGACCTAGATTCGATCTTTGTGGTATACCTGAACTAGTTGGAATTTCATCTGAAATTTTTCTGTTATGTTTGACAATGAAAACCAGAATTTGAAGATAGTTTTTCCAAAAAGATCTTTGAAATTCCATATTTACTAAGCTTTTCACTCTGAACAACATGATGATATGACGTTTTCATTGTTATCGAAATGAGTATTGAAGGATTCATAATATTGAATTTGCCTGAACTCATTCACAAGCTTTGGCTCTTTCAACCGTGAATAAAAATACCCAACAGAAGCAAACGAATTATTGTTTTCGAAACGTTTCAGTCATTTCGTACGTGATGTGACTCGGTTTACTTTTTCGTCTGAAAATAAATAAAACACAAACTTCCCTCGAGTTGTAACCCGATCTACACCATTATAAGTATGAATAAAACATCCTGTTCAGTTTTGATGGACATCTTGAGGAATCTCCTGACGCGGACCACCCTGTAAGCCTCGTAAAAAGAGAGCGAAGGACGACTTCGGTCGACGCGTCGGTAGAAATTGATTATACATCCGATGTGGGGGCTAATTAGCTACTTCTCGAATGGGTTTATTAATAAATGCGGCTAATGAGCCAACGACCGGGGATCGGGTACGAAAAGTTTATGAGAAGAATAACAATTATTCGAGACGGACATCGTAAAGTTTAAGTTTTCAAACAAGCGACCTATTCCTGTCTTGGAATTATATACAGTGCGTTCAAAAAGTGACCATGAATTCATTATTGACTAAGTAAACAGAATTTTTAAAAACTTAAGAAACGGGTTTTTTTTGTTTTACTGCTTTGTTAAATAATTATTGAATATACAGTAATGACTTCATCACCACTTCTCTTAGGACAAATGAGTACTTTATTTATAAAAACAATGTTTCAATAATATTATCTCCCAGATCCCAGCTCATGTTTTGATTTTTTGAGTTTGCTGCATCACCGCCAACTCCATAAAACAAGCTAGCATGCCGAGACAATTGGCAACACTGCACATCCATTAATCAGGGGTCCTATACTGTACTAGGTTGGGCTAGCGAATGACGTGTATTTTCCAGGTCAAGTTATTTAAATGTTATCAACGATATCACAAGGATCCAGATTCGTAGGGAAAATAAAAAAATAATGCGCCGCCAATATGGTTTCGTTAATCAACTGGGTGGGAAAACAATCATTTCTTTGGCATGAATATCACCTTCTGATTCATCACACAAGTCTTCAGCACCTGAATTTTCAATTACAGAGTCTTTTCATTTCTGTTTATGAAATGAAACGTGTAGATATTTCCTGAATCTGTTTCAGATTCTCAAATCCAAGTTTCAGTGATGGACACTGAAAGACAGTTTTTCCCTTTCATCATATAACGAAAACACTATTCGAACAATTTCATATAGTTACTGAAATATAAAGCAGTATAGGGATTTTCTTTAATAAATAAATGTCTCTTCAATACCTACCTAGGTAAGTTTTTTTCGTGGCATACTGATAAATAGATTGTACTTCGTCGTTGCGTCATAAAATTCTACACAATTCAAATAAGTATAGTGAAAATACTATGAAATGTTTTTTCATAAACAACTAATCAAGCAGAACCTGAAAAAGTTATTATATGAAATGTAGCTCAAGTTCAACTACTTTATAAGTACCGAAACTCATTAAAAATTGTCATTGACAAGTTGAATAAACCTTTATGAGGTATGAGCCACAATAAACCCTTGCGGGTTGCGGTGGAGAGTCGAATACACCGACTCACTTTGCACCTAACCTAACCGAAACCTTTATCACTGAATTTATCCAGAAGCGGGAAAAGTGAAAAATTCCTAATATCAACCATACCGTTCAATTCTAATTAGTTGTAAAACATTTTCTCTTCATACTCCGAACAACCCCCATAAGAGATAGTGGCAGTAATACCGTATTAATTCTCTTAAAATAATGCGCGCTTCGACCTAATTAGCCTAATTGACTAACCGCGATTACTATTAGCGTCGCCAGCGCCCACCCCACGTCGCGGCGGTCACTCGCTAGGCCGCAATTCCTCCGCGTTCTTACATTCGCCAACTCGCACCCCTAAAATGATCCGAACATGTTCACTACAAAAAGTGGAAAAAATAAAAAACAAGAACTACCCTCAAAATGGCTGCCTGGCAGAAAGCATCTCATTTTAGCTGAAACAGGGGTGGAATCTGTCCTTGTTCCACTCGCCGGATTTTACTTCAACCCCTTTCACCCTTATAAATATGGCGCTCTGATTGCCAGTATACCAAGCTGGTATCGAGTCCACGTGGACCAGCACAACGCAAACACAGAACGGCCAATCAAACGACGATTATTGCAGTCGTGGCCCTATCACGGCGTAGTATTTGAATACCCCGCCCTTTTTAAACGAGCTCGGCAGTTTAGCGTGCCGCCGGCCAATAACCGCGCTCCGCGGACCAATCACAGCGCGCCGTTGCATGTTCGTTACTTTCCAACACGACGACAGATGATGTCGAGTCCACGTTGACTGCTGTGAGGTGCCAGTACATGGCTTGCTGGATCCTGTACGCAACCAGCAAAAATAAGAGCCGACCAAAAAAATGTATATGAGCAAAGATAAAATCTAGTGGGTCGGGGTGCGGGTTTCGTTCTAGCAGAACAAAAGGCTCGACCGACCTACCAGTTATTAGAGGTCCGGAGCGCTGGAACTTTATAGACGAATTACAATGGAACACATTTTTTACATATTCGAGCCGGATGGAACAATATCGACTCGATGTGGATTTGTTTCGACGCCTTTTTTTTGGATTGCGTGTTTGTTCAACATTGGATTTGAGTGCGTCTTGCTGTTCGGATGTATGTCGTCTACAGGGAGGATGTAAAAACATCAAGTCACGACGGAATTTTAAGGCACAGACCCGAGGTATGGTCGACAGCTTGCGAGTTGAGGAAAAAACCAGGCATACTATTTTAATGACACGGCAACGCAAGAAAGATAATTGCCGTTCATTAACTTTCGTTATACGAGTTTTTATAGTTGGCGGATATACCGGGTAGCCTATTACTGAAAATAAAAACTCGAATAAGACATACTTAAATTGATTGGGATATATTTTTGGGAAAAACACTTGTGACTTCCACTTCTTTTATACAAAATAAAATTGTGTAGGAAGAGTCAACACAAAATACAAATTTAAAAAAGAAGACAGGCTCATATCTACCCTAAAACTAAAATGAATATGAGCTTTTCAAAGAATTCCTGCAAAGCATACTAACATTTTTCCAATAAATATGTCTTTAATGATTTTTTGAAAGCAAAGAAACTATTCAAGGCCATTAAATGACCTGAGAGGTGGTTATTTTGGACCAATGTATTCCGGTCCACAGGACGTTACTTTGAATCTAGCTAAGAAAAAATGAAAATGGTTTTTGGTTCTAGTATCATGTTGATGAAGTTTTAAATCTTTTGTGAGAGGTGATTTATTTTGGAACATATACATCACCCGAAGACGATTGTGAATACTATAAAAATCTGAACATCGTGAAGTAGGTAACTTGGCTTGAAATTTTTAGTTTGAAGAAACATGTGTTTCACTATACAAGCATAAACCTATGCTTGAGCATTAACTTATGCATGTGGAAGCTATTGTATGTTGTATAATGAAAATCATACAATAAACTGTATTGATTAGTTTTTTTCCATAAATTAGTACTTTTCATTCTGATAAATAGTTGCTTTCTCAAATGTTTTCTCTCGTTTCAGCAAAATTCAAAGTACATCTGCTATCGCTTATTTGTACTTTATAAATAAACTCGGACATGAAAATGTTTTTAATCGTTTCATTCAAAGTAACAGTAAATATACTTTGTATGTGTTTTCCGTTCTGTGTCGATGAAAAAACTGTTAAAGCCAGATTAAACGCGATCAAACAGAAATGTAACGGAATGTGAAATTTAAAAATACCTGAAATTTATTTCGCAAAGTAAATATGCAAACTAATGTTTACGGTTGCTATAGGTTTGTATTACGAGGGTAATGTGACGTGTTATTGGATCGCAATAATTCAAAGTATTGATAAATGAAAACAGCTTAGCAATGAATGTCATAACTCTTCAACTGATCCGATGATATCAATGGGAGTCTACATAAGATAAAATAAGAGGGTCATGCAAGAGGTCTTTACAAAACCAATTGTTTTGGACAAATTTTTTTACATAATCATTAAAATTTCCTGAAGAAGTATTTCAATATTTTTCAATTTTGATCAACTGTATGAGTTGATTTTTCTAAGTGGTTTCTAGGCCAGTACGTCCTTGAGTTGTTCAAAATGAAAATATTTTTCATATTTTTTTCTGTGCTGAAGTCATCCGTTTTTTCTTGCACATTACCGGCTTAAATTTGATTCATTAACTGATTGTTTTTTCCATTCTGCACTAAATATTGATCTCACACAGCATTTAATTAAAAAAAATTAGATAGTTTGGTTTTGATATGTTAACATTTCTTGAAAAAAAAAGATCGCCATGTCGCTAAAAATGACATCAGAATGACCTTGCCATTTGATATTACCTGATTAGTGGTAGTATTAGATGCAAACTACAAAGAGGATTGGTTCTAGAAATTTCCCCTGCTGGGAAATATCCGTTTTATGTTTTAGATCATCTTTTTTTTCTCTCAGTCGAAGTTAATGAGTATGAGCCAAATTGAAATGAAATCTCAAAAACGTTTTTTGACTCATAATATACAGAAATCAAAATTGTTACTGCGGGTGTCTACTTTGTCTGAAAGCCAATATGAAATAAAATATCAGTCAATTAATCAATCTATCACTCAATTCATTCAGTTCCAGATAAAAGACATCGAAATCGTACGTTGTCTAGAGAACTAAACTGAGTTAAATTAAAGGTAGGTTCATATGAACATTACTAGAGTTTTTTCCCAACACTAAACCGTTATTTCAACACCTCGACACGTGTTTCGATCTCCAAGTGATCATCTTCAAATGGAAAATCAAACAGTTTGAATCTTCCTCTTGAAGATGATTAGTTGGTGATCGAAACACGTGTCGAGGTATTGAAATAACAGTTTGGTGTTGGTAAAAAACTACAATAACATTCATTACTTCACCAAAGGTTCCAAACAGTATATTACAAGTAGGTTCGTATGACAAAAAATGTTTCGTGTAATTCTGATCTGAAATTAGTTTTGAAAGGTCATTTTCTTTCAACATGTCTCTGAAATAAACTTTTTCACATGATCTACACATTTTTGCAAAGAGTTTATTTTGAAGTTAATGTTTTTCTTTCTTTGTTTGATGATGTAGATAGGCAAAACAGCTTTTTGAACCAAACTAAAATCATCCCTGTCTTCAAATAATAACCTATTCATTGTCACAGCTGTACGGAATGCTTTCTAAAATAGTATTATTCGTCAAACTGTTTGTTAACTGAATAATTCTTTCAATATTTCATATCAGATAGGTTTTCCGTTCTGGGTAACTTTCAAATTTCTCTTCAGATTGGCTAATATTCAATTATCCTAACACAGGAAAAAAACTTTAGATGAGTATCAATGATAAATAACAATAAATAAACCGAAACTACAAATGGATATTCCTATATGGATTCTAATGGATTCTAATCGAATCTGTTATAACAAAGTAAATCCTGCTATATAATCTCTTTTTCTAATCTAATCGAATCACGATTTTTCCTGAATAACATAAATTACTTGGAGGCATCTGCATTATCGTCCAAACAATAATAGAACCAATTTGTAAATGCTTATCTCACATTCAGTTGAGTTGTATAAACAATTGAACATTACAAGTGAACTCGTGATCCATGAGGGTCAGAGGATCAAATCTGGAGAATCTGAAGACCACTCGATACCTGTATTTCTCAAAAGTCTTCAAAAATCTCATATGAGTTGAAAGTATCACTTTCCAACATCCAATTAAACATATGCTCCTATCATAGTTGTACTGATGTTGAAACAGAGGTACGGGATTTTACATTAGGATTTTTAAAAGGATTGACGTCTCAAGATGACGGTTGCAACCGAAGGTTATGTGAAGAATCTGTAACAGAATGAAAACTGTTCAAAAACTAGATCAAGTTTCGTTAAGAAACACAAACGATGAGTGCCTTCAATTATTATCAAAGCAAGATTTCAATTTCTGCCTCAACATCCACCACATTTTTGACCAGTATGACATGCATCAGGAGATGTAGGTCTGCTGAGCTGGCCAGCAAACACTTACGCATCCAAACCAGAGGTTGAAACTACTTTATAGAAGCTACCATATATGAAGGTTACTACGATGATCAAACTGGACATTTTGCACCTTGAACTACTTCAAAATCAACTAGTCAAATGGAATCTCTTCAATATATCATTGTGCTGAGGTAGAGGATACTCCAGAGCAGTGGTCGCCAACCTCTTCAATGTGTTGAGCTACTTTGTTAATTTTGGAATAAACAGCGAGCTACCCACACGGAAGCCAC
>WOGP01000562.1:0-23510 GCA_015342065.1 Leptinotarsa undecemlineata | reverse complement strand
GATATAGTTTTATAACTATCATAAAAATCTAGCAGAAAAGTGTTATAAAACTGCTACATAACAATTTAATTTTATAGGAAAATAAGTTTTATGAGTTAGTTGCAAAACCGTTTCTGTGAAAGTTCATGACTATTTTATAACGGTTTTTCAATTTTATTTCATAATCGTTTCTATGACAAATTTATAAAATACTTTTATTGCCTACAACTGTATTGTGTTCACCGATCATCTAATATAAGAAATTAGCATTTTGGAAGTAATTATAAAATACTAATAAAATAAAACTGTTGCAACACCATGGAATTATAAAACAACTTTGCTGGTTGGGCAGTATTTTCAGCAGTTGAACAGTGGGGTATAGATGATAAATTCATGGCAATATGTTTTGATACCACTGCGGTAAATTCTGGTCGCAATACTATTGAAGCAATCATTAGAGAAAAATCTTCTTCATTTAGCATATCGCCACCATATTCTAGAAATTATTCTCAAATCAGTTTTTGATTTAAAAGTGGCCACAACTTCTGGCCCCCACTAAATTATTTTAAAAACGTATCAGACTGGATGGTCGAAGCTAGACAAGACAAAATAGAAAACTGCTACTAAAGATAAAAATATTAGACACTGAATAGAGAATTCAAATCAAATACCACTTTTTCTTATGAAACAATTGAAAATTAAACAGCTAAAAAATGATTACAAAAAAAATATTGAAATTTCCTTAATTGTTTTAGGATAAATGATAAATCATCTGTGGTACCTCCATTCTGAGCTAGTCGCATTTTTTTCTTCTGTGAAAATTTAGATAAAAGTGTTAAAACAAGCATGCCTCAATCGAGTGGATATTGATTTTTTTGTTTCTAATCAAACTTTAAATTTTTTCAAAAGATTCGAAATTGATACAAAATTTTTTAAAGACGGGTCCTGGTAGATGGTGTGAAAATGCACATTATCCAAAACAAAAACAAAAGTGAAACGGTTTCAAGGTTGTCAATGACAAAGTTGAAAGAGGGGCAAAATTGATCCAAGACCTTGGTTCCTGTTTGACAAAAGACGAAGAACAACGATAGTTTCTGTTACAAGTTGTATCTGAATGTCGAAAAAAAACTTCTTGAATCTTCAAAAGCCACGTTATCTGAGCCATCACCACCTTAACCTGATAATTAATTGTGAATGTAAATGATAATAATACATTCTTTCTCTTATATTTGCTTTCCTTTTATATTTTGAATAATGGAACATTACTTCTTGTTTTAATAAAATAAGCTTTCATTTTTTCCTAAATCCATCATTTTTGAGTTGGATTGTACTGTATTTACTTTGGAAACAGTTTTAACTTACACCCTTTTTTATGAAAAAATTGAAAAAATGAATGAAGCATAATCTTGACAGCAGATATAATTTAATATTCAAATATCGTTACGTATTTTATAAAAAACATATAAAAATTAAAACTTCAACCATAATGAGGCACGGGTTGACCTTATTCAATCGAGCTGAAACTTCACCAATCTCATTTTTTACGAATAAGCAGCTTTCAGGGGGGGTCTCCTCAAAAAATTCCAACATTTATTTTTCATGACCACCCTTAGTGATTGCACATATACAGGCATGAATATAATAAGTTAACACATGAGCGAAATGGTATATTGAATAAAAATACAGGAAACAAAATATTGTTGATTTGTTTTAACTTTGGGTTAACTGAAGAAACAAACGAAAGATATGTATGTAGCCTATATGTAATACAACATTCAGTGTTTTTACGTAACACCTTGCAAAGCTGGAAACAGCTTGGTTAGTTAGGTTTTAAAACACAAGAATTCTACTAGGTTCAAGATATGTCCAATGATCAATCTATAATTATGTAAAAAAGGAGGCATCAAACGTTTGGAGGCCTCAACATGGAAAGGTTGAAAATGGTGTAATATTCAAAATCTTAAGACGATTGAAACCGCATTATTTGAAAATGATTAAATTAACCCAATATTAGGAGGAATATTGGGAATTAAATCTGCCAGAGCTTAAATATTGAAACCAAGTAACCAAAACGAAGTAGAATTTTCTTTTTTATTTTTTTTTATTTCAGTCAACCAGAATTGGATGAAATGTCATACTCATACTTCAACCATGGAAAGTAGAATTGTAAGTAGAATCCAAATATATGAACCCTCAAGAATGACACATATAAGCTATATTTTGAAAGTTGTACTTCATGTCGCTGGAATTGCAAAGGCTCCTTTATAAAGCTCAGATCAGACCTTCTTTGGAGTATTGTTCTCATGTATAGAGCTATGCCCCAAACATACCCTGAAGTTGCTGGATTCCATTCAGAAAAGAGCCATCCGCCTGATGGAAGACGCGAACATTACGTGCAATCTTGATAACCTGCAACATCGGAGAAAGGTTGGAGATTTGTCTCTCTTCTATAGATACTTTCACGAGAAGTGTTCAAGAGACTTGGCACATTTGATTCCACCAAGAGCGGTACAAATCAGAAATACACGACGGACTATAGCTGCTCATCATTTTGAGATTCAACTCAGTACACCTCGAACTTCATTGTTTAAGAACTCTTTCATCTGGAGAACTGCGTTTATGTGGAACGCTTTTCCAAATGGATTTGATCTCTTAATCTCCAATGACTAAAATCCAATGTGAATCGCTACTTTCGCGCAGGCACCGATCTTAGGGCGCCTTGAGGATTTTCCTGTAGCGCTTGTGTTTTGTTTTAAAAAAAAAAAGGTTAAAATAAAACCCAAACAAGTGAAAATATACGTTGAAATGTTGAACACGATCATATTTCTGATCTCAGAGAATAAAGTGATTTTGAAAGTTAAACCAGACCACAATTATCATTGCTGGTTTCCCTTCGCTTACTCCTTGAAATAATTACAGGGGAAAAAGTCGAATTCCTTCAAACCCCGTTCCAACCATGAGAAAAAAGCTCTAAGCACCCTTCCAAGGCGGCAGGCGATCCGTTCTGGGCTAGGACCGGCATCAACTTTCAGACGCAATTAGTCGGCAATGATGCGGGGCTTAATTTATATTTAAGTCTGCTATAGCATGTGTTGCTATAAAATTACATCTTGGGTAGAAAATTTATAGTTTGAAGTTTATGAATATTTATCGTTTCGGTCCCCCCAGCCGCAAAAATTACCGAGCAAATACAAATTGCCCACATCTTGAGTGATGAATGCCAGAAAGGATGTAGAAGACAATGGGGCAATATTTAACACTGAACCTTGAACTATGAGACCAGACTGAATACTAGAAATATAAACCATATTTTAAATCCAATTTCTCAATCAACTTTCGAGAACAATTTAAAAAATCCCGATGAGTACATAATCCAAACTGAAATGCCAAACAGAAAGATTGTCGATTCCAAAACACAACTACGATCTGGAAAACGTAATGCAATCATGTATTCAATATTGCCAGGAAATTGTAAAATGTCAATCCAAATTATGTGATTTGAACCCGGCCTAGGCAAAAGAAAACATGTATAATCAAAAAAGTGATACGAAATTCATGACAAAGCTTTGAAAAAAAAATAGAGGATAGGCGTTGGTAAAGAATAGGAAAGTTGAATTCTCTGTTCCTTGCTCTTTAACGCACGGACTGAAAAGTCCCAGGCCTAACAAAGAAAATGCGTTTTTTTTTTTAAATGAGTTCATCCATCGAAGGCCTCAATTTCAGCAATATCCTTTTCATTCGAGCGAAATTTTTAACCAGTCAGAACAACCCGTAGCCGCTGGAGAGCAATTCGAAGTTCAATGAACTACTAGCAGCGCTAGTTGTTCGGTAGGGACAAACACTGCCTAATCCTCATATAAACATATAGTAAAGTACAATTTAAAAATATTGTTTTAACACAAATTTGCAACTGTAAAGGATAACAATGTTGTAACATTAAAACTTTGACGTGCATGCCATAATTTAAAAGTAACCGAAAAAAAAAGTTAATTAATAGCAGGTTAGTATAGTATACAGACTCTAGTAAAAGAGTAGCGGTAGATTCAAACTGTAGTAGAATAAATTTGAAATAATTAATAATAATGAATTTCAGATTCATTTCCGAGTGAAATATGAATCAAATATAGGTGGTAATGAAATAAATTTGATTAAATATAATAAATGAATATAGTTCAATAAACAATTGAGGTTATATCTCATTCTAATCAATGATAATTAACTATGAAAAGTCTACTATTAATTTCCTATTTAGAGCATTCATATGAATAATTATTAATTTTTTGCACTCTTAAATCCACTCGAAGCATGTATCCATTTCTTACATGTAACCTTATTAATAAGAGGTTTTATAAATTGTATAAAAACCACGTTTTCTTCCGGATATCGATTATGCGAAGTACAATTCGCAAAACAGCAAAGCTTAGTTGGCATTATACTACACAAAATAATTTTTTATATCAGATTTATATTTTCAAAGAACAAATGAACATTACGTAAATAACACTGTTTTACATGTGAATAGTTTATGTTTGTCCCTACTACTAGTGCTGCTCTCGTGACACGTTCTCTGTACTATTCTCAGGAAAAAGGTTAATTCCTGTAGCTTTTTCATTGTTTTGATTGACTTATGACACGGTGCATTGTCTTGATGAAACATTTTTTCCTTTGCCATATGCTGTCGTTTCTTTGCAACTTTGGCCTTCAAACGCTCCAACGCTATATAATATTTACTGTTGATAGTATTGACCATTTCAAGATAATCAATGAATATTACACAACGCACATCCCAAAAATAACCTTTCCAGCCGATTGTTGTGCTTTCGAATGATTTGGACAAGGTTTTTCATTCCGGAAGAAAGTGATGGATCCATGTTTTATCCATTGTCACATATCGTGCAAAAATTTCAGTTTGTTATGTTTGAACATGGCCAAACACTGCTCAGAATCATCAACACGTTCTTGAAGTTGGTCAACAGTGAGCACTTCAAATAGAGCTTTCTCATAGTAAATTGTTAATGCAATATAATGCCCATATGTTCTATTGATATCTGTACAATGTCAGCTAACTCAAGCAACATCACTTTTCGACCATTCAAAAGGTTTTTTGGATTCCGTCCAGAAAAGAGTCATCCGCCTGATTGGAGACGCGAACATCACTTGCAACCTTGATAGTCTGAAACATCGAAGAAAGGTTGGAGATAATCTCCCTTCTAGAGATACTTTCACGGTAGATGTTCAAGTGACTTGTCACATTTGATTCAATTCAGTACACCTCGAACTTCATTGTTCAAGTAATCTTTTTTTTAGAGAACTGCATTTATGTGGAATCTTCCTGAGAACGTTTTTTCAAATAAATTCAAATCAAATTCAGCGATTCAAATCGAATGTGAATCACTACTTTCGCACAGGCACCAATCTTAGAGAGACTCAATGAATTTTCTGTAGTGCTTGTGTTTTGTCCTTGAAAAAAATCTTTGTACACCAAATATAGAAAAATAGTGAAGGGAAAAATAATGAACTTGAGCTTGAAATAACTCTTTACAAAGATATGATGATCATGCACAGAAGTTTCTTCGAGACATAACCTGCACAGAATATTTTCTAAGAATAATATAAACTGAAAGAAAAATCTCTTTCGAAATAACTACTTTCAATTATTTCAACATTGAATTACATGGAAATAACTTTTTCTCATTCAGTTCATACGCCAAACTTTCGTTATAGAAATGAAACAGATACACCATAAATGCTACACAACGTAATATATGAAATAGTTATTCGATTGATGACCTTTTTATTCTGTAGCGATTCATATTGAATATTGGATAAAGAAAATACATTCTGTCTCATTTCTTCTGATATTTTCATTTATTTCATTTGTATATCAATACATATTGAGCCTTCCATAATATGGAAAAAAAAATAAAAATGTAATGATGAATTTTATACAGGTCGTCAAACTGTTTATTTCACCCCGATAAATTATTTCATGAATTCAAAGTGTTTTTCACGAAGAAAAATGTTCTATTCAGCAGTAACTCGTCGTATCTAATGATAATTTTGCCAACCAAAATGAGCAAAAAATTGAAAGAAATCCAATGATATTTGTAAGTTTCTTTTTTGCTGCTTCGCTTTATTTTCAAACGTGTTCCAATTCTCCAAGATATGCTCCAAGACGAAGGCAGATTTCAATCTGTATAGTCTTTAATCTATTTTTGTGATAGACAAAATTACGAATTACAAGTAAATGATAAATGAAACATTTTTTTTGTGAATTTACGCAGTAACTTATCGGGATGAACTGAAAAGATTGCTCTTTCTACACCTGTACAAAGTTCTACATTACAATTTTCATATTTTATTCAGATTGTGGAAAGTGAAAATATCCAAAAGTTTTGATAAACAATATTGAGTTTGTGTTTGTGAGTCACCCTTATATTTATAATCAACTAAAGAGCATATACATTTTATGTATATGCTGGACTCTTTTATTTGGCAAGTTATGAAACTTTTGCAAGTTAATAAACTTGAAAGAAAGTTCACAAAATGGAACTTGCTACGGAAGAAATACAGAGTAGTCTACTGCATGTATATATAGGAAATTGGAGAATCTGAAGAAGAAACGAGTAGTACACTCAAAAAAGAGTCGAAACTTCATTACACCTTTTTAAGCTTGACTTCAAAAGATGTTCACTCTCAGTGGTAAAGTCATAGAGAAAATTACAGGGGCACGATTGCACTAGGAAAAGATCGAGGCATCGTTTAACCATGGAATACCATGGATCTTCTTCGAAATCAATGGTCCAAGTGGTGAAAAAGTCCAAAAATGAATTTACGTCACACGGCCAAAAATAAATTCAAGTCACACAATTTTCTTTATATGCAGAGACATAGTTGAAAGACGCCATAGTTGTATTATTTCAAACATAGTCGATAAGTTAATTTGGAGACTCGACTTTTCAAAAAAAAAAAAAGATCAGTTCACTAATGAATTGAACTCAACTCATTTAAAAATGCTAATTCAAAGTGGCTTTTTTACTAGATCACGTAAAAATTTATGAAATAAATGGAATGAATGATTATTCTCACTTGAAAACTGATTGATGCACAACGGAAAACGAAAGTGGATCCTCTACGACAACAGGAGACTTTCATGACAGTGGTTGGAAACCGGTGTCCTGTCCACCTAGGCACTTCCCAAAGACGAAAACCCACCAAAAACGAATATGATTAGTGCATTGTGATGATCGGCTATGAGCATTGTGATGCACTATAACTTCCTGCAACCGGGCAAAATTATTACAGCAGTCCTTTCGTGAGGAAATAATCAGCAGCAGCCAGCACTGGTCAACAGAAGATATCCAATCCTTATCCACGACAACGCCCGTCCGCATGTTTCACAAATCACCGTGCGAAAATTGAACGCAAACCGACCACCATCTCTTCGAACAATTCGGTAACTTTCTTACCTTTAGAACCTTTTCCCATTAATACCAGGCAAAACGGTCTTCATCTACTTCATCCAATCCCAAGCACACATTTTTTATGCTTACGGAATTAATTGTGTTACGTTGGCAAAAGTGCACTGATTCAATTGACGCTTATTTCGATTAAATTGAATAAGTATCATTGAGATATTACAGTTCAGAAAAACTCATGAAAACGGAAAAAACTCTTGAAATAACCTTATACATATATTATATAACCTATATAACCACTTAGCTGGAATATCAGGATACAGACTCATACTCATAATATCATAAACCAGTTTCAGAATGCCTCTGCTATAAAGATTCTCAATAAAATTGCATTACACAGAATCATAGATATTTCAATGCATATGAGATTCCATCAATTCGGAACGATTGTACTGTGAACCAGCTACATACAATTCCATATTATACGAGTATTATTGGGACATAACCATTTCTGAATAAAATATTTCGCAATACTGCACACTTTCCATTTATGGATACAACAATTCAGTTCAGCGCTACATTACGTTCGAACAAATCCAGTTCTCAACAGTTTCTATTATAGTCCATGAGCTCCTTAATTTTACCCAGAATAACTTTAAACTGATAACTTTAAATTGATAAAATCAGCTACTGAAAAAACCGAGCTGCTGCGGATATTTTTACATCGAACAATAGTATTCAACTCGTTCTATAGCACCTTTATGGTATAAGATTTTCTCGTGGAAAATTCCGAACCCTAAAACCCTTTTAACCATTTTGTAATATAGCGCTGTAGGGAATATTTCCACACAAAACAACAGTATTCGATATGTTCCTATATAGTCATCAATTTTGTCGCAGAAAATTATCAAATAAAACAAACACTATTTAAAACACTACAAGTGATATACTTCATTTGGATGTCAACAAGGAAAAACCCTCTGAGAACAAGTTATATCAATACATTCGACTACAGGAACTTATCTCAGCTATAACATTCGTTGAATGAATATGAATTGGAAACAGGAGCCGCCCTAATATTGATCCTTGTGGTACACGAAGAAAGTATCTTGAGTGTGATGCAGTAATACACAAAGTAACAAGCATTTTTCTGTTCGATATGAATGATTTATTCCATTAAACTACGAAACCTCTGATACCAACGTTGTAGAATTAACTGATCATATTTTCATTAATAACTGAATCAAAAGCTTTCGCTGGATCGAATAAAATTAATGTTGAAAGATTTCCCTTATCAATGTTATTATAAACGAACTCAAATTTACTAGCAATAGCTGTTTCAACCGATCTAGCTTATCTAAAGCCATGTTGCTGATCAGATAAGATTTTTTTTTTCAAGAAATTAGACAATTCTATTCAAAACTATTTTTTCTAGTAGTTTTGATGGAACACTTAATAATGAAATTGGCGATAGTTGTCAACATCTACTTGGGAAACTTTTTATGTATTGGTGTATGGATGGATATTATAAAATTCGCCGAATACTTTCGTTTTATGTGAAAATATCCCAGCAGCATTTTTTTTAATGTGATTTTGCAACTATATAAAAAATAGAAGGGGGTCATTTTCTGTAACAAAATAATATCTAGTTATTATAGAACACATTGAATACTACTGTTGCATGTACAAATATCCCAAATTCTTTTCAGAAGATATGATTCTTCAATCTAAATAATATAACTAGTTGCACAGGGGATTGATTTTCCATGACAAAATCAGGTATCATGTGGATGATATGGAACATCATGAATATTATTATTTCATGAAGAAATATTTAAATAGTGATGTTTTTTGAGTCAATATAATATGAAGGGTTGTGGGGAATGATGTTTTCCGAGGCAAACTATAGGATATGTACTGAGTTACAAGACATGTTGAATACCATTGTTATATACATATTTTTCTAATCATAATTGTTCGATTTTGATTTCAAGGATTGATAATTTATGAAAAATTTAAATTGTATTCGAGAAATAAAAGTACATAAATTTCAATTATATCATTTAAATCAGTAGGTAGAATTCGATTGTTTTTACCGATTTCGAAGCTGGTAATGAATGTCATTGAAGAGCAATCGTGGATGGCGTACTTCTTTTCGTTAGCGGGAACCTATCCCAAATTCGTGGCTGGAACACATGGCTGCTTTCACACTGGTATGAATCCAAGTGGTTTAATTGTCTGAAAAATCTGGTGCCAAGATCAGATTTCGACTATAAGAAATTGGCTATTGGTATTGGTGCGATCTTCATCACAAACTTGCTTAGAGCAAGGACCAAACTGTATACATCTCGGATTCGCAAATAGACAAACAATTGATATTCTTGGTTATCAGGTTGTCAGGTTTATTCAATAAATTTTCATATTATTTGCGCCAAGCTCGCAAATTATATGACAATTATTTCATGTGCGAATATTTTAGAACCGATTATGAAATATTTATATATTGAGAGTGCCGCAATCAATTTCATATATAGGTAATAAATATATCGCTGCATCTGGTTGAATGAGATAATACAATTTTCACTCCTTTATCTCATACATGTTTGGCATGGCCGCTGTGAAATATGTTTTCTTGAATGAAAAACCCTATATGTTATTAATGATTCAGTTTAATTCAAATATTACTTGAGAATTTTGGTAACAGATCTGGAAAAATTATGAATTTCGAAAATGAAACTGTGGTAAATTGTGTTGATCCAGGACAAAGGAACAATTAAAGAACTTTTCGAAAAAGAAATGCATTTGAATTGTCTACGATCAGTAGTTTTCACAGTAGTGAATGAATTACGTATGTAATTTTGTATCTGAAGTTATACTTTCATATATTTGTTTTTATCTCAAGCTGCTAAATAAGGTTCCTGGAATACGTAGTTTTTCTTCTCTGCAACATTCCCTGCAACTCGGCGTCATCTCTAACAGTATATACATAAAGCCAGGTAACCAGTTTATTCATTGTTATGTTTGGATTAACTTTCAAAATTAAATTTGATTTCCGAGGGTCAGTAAATGCAATATTTTATTTTTTCAGTAGTTCTTAGTATATTGGCTATCTATATGAATATGCATTCAAACATGTTTATATATTGAAATATCATATTTGAATGAATACATTCATTCATTACTGTCAGAAATAACCTGAAAAAATAAATTCAGAATCAAGCTAAATACAGGCTCCTCCAAATATATAGTCCAATCATTTTCAATTTGAGCATATTCCAATCAGATTTGGTTAACATCTTCATCGAGTGTAAAAATTCTACAATTATTTTGCAAAAAATATTAGAAGCAGATGGTGACTGAGTTTTATTTGGTTGAATAAAGCCATTGATGTATTTTATTGAGAAATATAACTAATTTGACGGAATTTTATAACAAAAAAACGGTATTTTATCGCAACTATGATAGGTTGGAACATATTTCAATTGATACATAATTTAGTTAGTATATTTATATTGTGATACAAAACACCAAAAAAATTGCGAGGATCGACTACTTATTCGCGAAAAAATACATTTGGAACATTTTTGATTCTTTTAATAACACCAGTATCTTGCCTATCTGTTGTAGGTAGAGAATGTATTGTTGTAAATCATGCCCGAAATAAAATAACGCCGGCCGCCACTGGTAACCATAAACCAATTGTGACGTAGCTAAGAATGTGCGAATGAACCATGATCCCTGCCGCTCTAGAATCAGCGAGAATAATTCTACCGATTTCGACGGAACTTCGGCAAAATCTCTATGGCATTCGATTACGATATTTAAATGCTAGTCACGAGCATATCGAGAGAGTCAAGCTAGAGCTACGGTAGGCGAAGTGATTTAGTAAGGCAATAGACATTCAAATGAGGGTTGAAGTTTTGTTGAAGTGTCTGTTTGATTTAAAGTGAAATAAAGTTAAGTTTGATTATTCAGTGTAGTCAATTGTTGGTCAACCCACGGGGATGACAGTAACAGTAACAGTATATTAGTTTCTTGTGGATCGCCTATATGAATTATATCATGATCATTCAAAGCATATTTTAAAAAAATCGCCATAATAAAACACCATCTAATCCTTTCAAAAACAAATGATTTGCGAACTTCTCCTGCTAGGGAGCAGTTAGCAAATCCGCGTTAATGTCTTTAATTGCCGAAAATCGAGTGTGATTTGCAAGCTATGTTGGATTAACTTTCAATTTATTGCAGGCCAGAAATAATTGTTCGTTGCTAGTTGCACCCTGGCAAACTTTGGAGAGGTCCTGATTAGATTATAATTCCGTTACACAGTTTTAGTGGGTATTACGTAAAAAGTTTTCATGTTATTGCAAATGGGTGGAAAATAGACGATGTGCTTAACCTATTGGTTCTGTAAAATGTTTGTGAACGGTAAATTTACCACCTTAAAAAATCAACACAGCCTTTCTACAAAATTTCACAAATGAAGTAGAAATAAAGTTTGTCTCCACTTCTCGATGAAGAAAAATTAAAATTTTGGATAAAAATGACAAAACAGTATAATTCAAGAATTTCATTTCAATATCACTCACTGATACATAAAATATAATATATTCTCTATAGTCTAATACCAATGGTAGTTCTGAATGTGTGAGGTTCGAACATGTCTGAAATTATTGAAACATTGAAACCTAAGGTTCGTTGCACATTACACGATTTCGCCCATATGATAAAAAATCGTGGCCATTGGTTTTCATATCATACGATTTTCATTTAGACTACATGCATGTATCTTATAGTATAGACCGTGAACAAGTTATTGCACTATGAACTCTTTATAGTCGTCGAAAACGTTAAAGGCACAATCACCTACATTGGGTTCATTCAATAAATCATAAACGTGAGACGGTACACATTATTTCACGACTTAAGAAATAATAATCGAAAGTTTTTCAAGTACTTTCGTATGTCTATTGGCTCTTTCGATCAATTGATTGGGATATTGAAAAATGTTCTTCAACGACAAAACATCAAATTTCGAAACTGTATACTACCGTATAATTCTTTCCATGCTCTCCTTGTTGCATTTTGGTCTTTGCAAATGTGCAAAGTCCCATAAAACAGTTTTTTTGGACTAAGGTAATGCGCAGTTGAGACGATATGGTGGACATGTGTTGGTGGTGACACTGGACAATTGCTACACGAAAAAAGCGAGCGAAATCCTGCAATGTGCAACGATCGTAAGACTTGTAAAATAGAAAATATTTGAAATGAAATATTCAGAAGAGTTGATCATCGACTTAATGTATATAAGCCATGAACCTGCAAAGATTCGAGACTATAATATATTCCGGAGAAATACATGACATGATCCAGGTTCAGGTGAAAAACACCTTACCCCTTTCCTCTCATGTAGACCTACGACTTTATAGGTACGTGTGGCAGATACCCAACGGAAATATTAGTCATTATTGCCACTCCACCCCGAAGTATGTTTGTGGTGTTGTGGCTCTGCCTGCGGGTGACGCAGTGGACATCCCACTGAATCAACTACAGATAGATTTCATGATTAGCTGGAATTGTATTTGTTTGGTCGTGATACTCAGATGGTTCACACCGTTCTGAAGAGATCATGCCCGGGACTGATGATGGGTCAAACACCCCGAAAGCGGTTTATCTGCTGGTCGTATCGACCAAACGAAATCAATGTCTGCTTTTCATAGTGGGAAATAACTTGCGACGAATCTTCCGAGTCGAAAACGTTGCAAAGGTGCCTGATGGTTTTACTGCGGCATTAGCTGGGTGAGTTGTTGTTTTTTCCGTTGGGTATCTGTCACACGTACCTACAAAGTCGTAGACCTACATAGGAGGAAAGGGGTAAGGTCTCTTTCACCCGAACCTGTCCTCACTTAAAAAATCAAAAATCAAACTCTGCTCTACTTTGCGAAGCTTTCGCTTCGATTGGGAAGGTTCTTCAGGGCCTATAATTTAATGAGTTGTACACTGTTTTGCCATTGAGTAACATTACAGTTCATACTTACACTAAAAATGAGTGAATAATTGTTTTTCAAATTATCAAGAACTAAAAATAATGTGTACACAACATAAGTAATTACTGTATCACAAGCCCAATAATTTCAACTTCTATGAAGAGCCAGAAAAAACAAAGCAGTTACCCTTAATAATTAATTTCGTTGAATACAGTTAGTTTCTTTATCCTAACTGGTCAGCAAAGACTACCATTTAGGAAAATTTTGATTATTAGAAATGTTTCATCAAACGATTAACACCATTATCTTCATTTCTGTTTTAGTGCTTCATGAACATTGACAAAAATTTGTGAATTGAGTTTCCTATGAAGATTTGCCTTTCAGATTTGAAAAGAAGATATTCCCTTATACTGAAATTCAAAGCTTTCACAGTCGGAAGTCAAATGAAAAAAATTGGTTTATTAGAGCTAGTTAGCAGAGTTCGTTAACAAGGACACCCATCGTAGTTAAAGAAGAAACATTTGAAAATAATATCTCCTTTCAGACTACGAATACTTAGTCCAGATAATAATAGTTACTATTGTTTGAGGTCAAATTTGCGAAATATCGATTTTTTGTCTTCTTCTTCTGGACATAGTTATATTCACCCTAATTAGGGTGAATGAAACTTCAGGAGCTGAGCCCAAATAAAATTTACAGTTGCTTTCCATCAGAAACTGAAAAGATTTTCCAAATAATGTCTTCAGTTATGTTACAATTTTGGCACCCAACGTTTCTAGAAAGCATTAAACATACGTTACGATATGAACTTTCTCAATCATGAGATTTTTGTCGCACTGTACTGTGAGCTCAGTGGTACCAGTCCCACCAGTCGGTCCATTTTGTTAATCGAGTTGTTATTACGCAAAACTTGCAATAAAAAAATTAGTCAAGGAAGAAAATATATTTCAAATGGGTCATACTGTATATTCATTCACCAAGAAAGCATTTTAAAAATACACTTCTTGAAACATACCCCTAAGTTACATATTTGTTCAAAATTCATGAACCGTTGCAGTAATAAGAAAATCAAATATTCAGAGGTATTCAAGAGTACAAGCAACATTTACTGTCAATAAGAGTAAATGACACAAACAATATATGGGCTTGACGAAAAGCGATCAAAACGGTGAAATTGACTGGGTCGACTTTACATGAATTATTGAGTAGGGTTGAATTGAATGCTATCCGTAAAATACAGAAGCACTCTCGACTTTGGTGGTCTTATGTTTAATATTGCAAAACGTTTTGTTTTATGGTTGGAGACCGCTTAACATAACTTGCAAGAATGAAATGCCAAGACAATATTGATAAATCACCTATTTTTTATGCATTAATTTCTTGAAATATATTCTCAAGATATACTTATCAAGTCTTGTTTGAAAATAATTTCTATTTTTTGATTGTATTGTTTCCCATTCATACATTTTCATATCTGTTTATAATATAGCAATGCTCAGTATGTGTGTGTTTTTGGTAGTTCGACGTTTCAGCTTCGACTTTGGCTTCGAAGCCATTTTTAAGAAGCTATGACTATATTGAGGTCTCAATCTGTCCACTCCGTTGGAAGTGACACGCTGCAAGAGTGTTCTGATTTGACACCGGGGCCTCGACTATATTCTACCTAAGCAGTGTGACTTGTTATTTTTATTAGTTACTTTAGCGGTGAGTTATGATGAAAGTGTTACTGCTCTTCACGTATTTATCCAAGTGAAGGTTCTAAGCCAACAGATGACCAAAGCTTATTCTGTTCTATCAAAATTGTAGAATTCAGCTGCTTTGGGAAAGAAAGGCTTTGGCTTTCTACTTCAACATTTTTATACAAAATTATTTTGGAATCTTATGAAGACAGAAAGAAATTAATTCCAAAATAAACTCTTCATCAAATGTGTAGATCATGCAAAGAACAAATTTTCAGGCACAAATTGAAAGAAAAAGCCCTCTAGAAACGACTATTTTCATATAAACATTGAATTACAAAAAAAAAATACTTTCGAAAGAACTACTTTTATGTGAACAATGAATCATATAAAACACATTTTTCCAAGGAGTCTCTACTCCAAAAATTCTTTATGGAATAAAGTATATGAAAGAGGTATAATTTCACTTACATGGAACACTGTCATCCTCAATGGCGGACATCACATGTTTCGGAATAAGACACTTGCCTTTTTACCTCTTCAGCACCAATCAGAATAACATTACAAGATAAAGCACTCAATTCATTCATGAAATTACGATTTTATGTCACGAATGAGTTAAAACTACTCATATCATCGATGACAGTAATGACATTAGAATATTTTTAGTAGAATCTGTATTTCTTGTATGATTCAATGTTCACATAAAAGTAGTTGTTTCGGATGTATTCTTTTTTTTCTGTAATTCATTGTTTATATGAAAGTAGTTCTTTCGAGATGGTTTTTCGTCCAGTTGGTGTCTGAAAGGTACTTCTTTGTATGTAATTAATTTCTTTCTTCTTTTCTTTGAAAGATTCCCAAATTTTTTTTTGCATAAAGTAGAAAACCAAAACCTATTTTTACCGAAAATTATTCTCTCCTGAAAATATATAAAAGGAAGGCTTGCCTAACTTATAAGAATGTAGCTCAGAACAAAGCATGAAAAGTTTTTGGATGTTTTATTCATTCATCAACTTTGCTTTCATCCGATCATCCAACATGGACGATTCAGTACCTATATGTTTAAAATTCTTTGATGGATTTCCTGAATTAATTGTGGACCATACAGATATTCAATTCAAACAAAACTATTTTTTTGCTTCACGAATGATAACTAATGGGAAATAGAGTTCATCACATTCTCTTTGATAAAATTATTATTAAACAATGTCTGAATCCGATAGACAGATACCTCATTACAAACAATTCCATAACATGTATAATGATAAAAATATACTTTTTTTTCATGTCTCGCGATGCGATACAAACTGTTTGCTTTGAAAAGGAATTTTATTCATTATGAGCCTACTGTATGGATATAATTCCAAAAATCATTTCTATTCCCGAGATCGACATCTACGAAGTTAGATTTCGAAATCTCCCTGAGTTGCTAACGGAAAAAACAGAAAAACATAAAAATGGCAGAAATAGACCCATTTCAATACATACCCTCGAATAAACAACGATATAACCCTAAACCTGTTGAATTAAATCACTCCCGAGCGAAGAAAATCATCACGGATGGGAAAATTCCTAACGATTACGAAGCATGTCCATGCGTGAGTAGGAAATTCGACGATGTGAATAAAGATTCACGCCACCAGAATATATCAAGATGAAATAAAATAAAGGATGAATTAGATAACGTGTCTTATTTTCAGATGAGCGAATAACATCGGGACATGTGAGGTCGAATACAATAACCAACAGAGATATCTTCATCTTATTCTTTTTTATCAGTTCCATACACGTTTCGTTAGTTTTACTAACAGTTGATCAAATTATTTTTTTACGATCTATCAATCGGTCGATAGATGTATAAAGCAGGACTCGATACATTATAAGCGTAACCTTGTATTGTATCAAATGCTGCAAGGCATCTGATACAACATCGCATGAGCTCATCTTGCATTTCCTCAGATACTTTGCGGAACCCGACAAAACCAACCAACTCTGGCCGATTCACTTCACCATAATATCTGGTCAGGTTAGAGTTCAAATATATGTGGTACCTCCGGAAACCGGAGGCATAAGGTCACCATTTGTTCAAAATGAATGATCTTAAACTTTATACCTCTGTGGACACAAGGATCTCAAATCAGCCTTGAAGGTTGTATATGCATGCTATCGGTATGAAATTCGGAATAGATAATATTTGGTTGATAAACTCGGTTGAGTAATAGAAATAAAACATAGATTTAGAATAAAATACAGGAAATTATATGTTAAATACTCAAGTTATATAATATTACAAGTGAAAATGTCCCAATAGTTGCAAATTCCATTGAAATTGGTGCAGATAAAATTTATCGGAACTTCAAATGATAATGAGTGGGTATGAGGTGTGTTGCATAAAAAAAGACTATTCTAGTTGTTAGTCGAGGAACGAAGATACCAATGAGATACAGTCAAATTGGGCATTCGAAAGTTTATACAGAAACATTAAAAAAGCCTGTTTTCGACGATTATCCGATAACATAAAATTAACTTGAGCAAAAGCTTGACGTAATCTGTACCCCCTAGACCTTCTGTCCTAAAACACAAATTTCAAGAACTTTTCTGGACTTCTTCGATAGAAAAAATATGTTGATTTTAAGTAGGACTCATATATGAGTGGACTGAACTAACTTGATGAAAGTTAACTTAGTATCAAAGTTGACTCCCAAATCGCATATCACTTATGAATTATCAGTATAAATGCAATATTAGTGGTTTATTGCTGCATTATTTCTACTAAAACTAATAGCCCTATATTTGTTTACATTAAGGGGCAAGTAATTTTGTTCACACAAATTGAGTAATGGGCCCAGTTGACTATGTATTTCAATACAAGGGTAATACAATAAATATGTGAATTCCGTAATACAATGTGTGAAAATATGGAAAATTCACAATTTGAATATTTATATTACGTCGGTCGGTCGGTAGCCAGGCGGTTCGACGTGAGTGGTTTTTTCACTCACTCGAATTGACTGCCTTGTTGGTCGGTGATTCAAGCCCTAGTATGAACGATCGCTTTTCACTTGCTATCGTCCAACCCGTGTTAGGAATCACAAGTCAAAAGACCTCATTAATCCTTAGCTCGCACAAGTTTCGACTTCCGAGGTCGTGGGTTGTCGTTCGTAGGGGTGCGATGTGACATCTGGTTAACGGAAAAACAGATTTAAAACAGATATGTGAAAGCCTGTCGATAACGAGGTTTTCGGTCAGATTTGAAAACAATTTTGAGGATATATACTCGAAATTTATTTTTCAACAACTGTTTTTGTCGAAACCAATTTTGGAATGTTACAATTTAACTCACATATTGTAGGTTCTTGATAACATGTAAATATCCAACCTGTATTAGCCCCAGGGATGCCATTAGCAATTACAAATAGACCCCGAACCCCAAACGAGCCCTAACGTGTGCAAGTTTTCGATGCGACGATGTTACCCACCGCACCAGGTAATGGATAATTTCCCGTGATCAGTTCTGTGTTTACACTTGCATAGTCAATTTCGATATCATAATTAGATCTATTCTATTCCAGTTTCTCGCAATCCATTATACATCGACCGTGACCAGATTGCCTATAAAAAACAATGGAATCGTTCAATAGGATTTTTTTCAGTTGATTGAACTATGCGTTATCAAGCGTTCGATCTGGAGGATTGATCAGTTACCGAGGGAACTTGCACGTATTATCAAGTAGGCTGTACCGGTTGCAATAACGGAAAATGAAGGGATGTATAGCAAGTTCTATGACTGACTGGCGTACAAATATTTACGATACTATTATGGTTTCATATATCACTGTACACCAGAGGATAAGGTTTCCAGTGATAATCTCCACTGGTAAAAAAATCTTTACCAGTGATATGTTTTGGATTTCGCCAAATTCACTTTTGAAACAAGAACGATAACCTTCAGAGGTCGAAACTAAGGTCAAGTTTAGAATTAACGAGGTCTCATCTTTTAACGGTGAAATTTTCAGCACGATAAAAAGATAATTATCATAACATGTGGATTTATAAAGGAGTTTAAAATTATAAAAGTTTATACTGAAATGAATTGATAGATGAAGCCGGTAACACGTGATAGGACATCAGTATGTAAAATGAGAAATAAAACTTTATGTGTTTTTTTTAAACCTTTTTTATTTGTAACTAATGTTTTTAAGGCAGTTTCACATTTTCTATACAATACAATATAATAATAATATAATAATTGTAATTGTTTCAATACAATAACATTTTCAAACAATAACAATATTATTATTAGTATTATTTTATTATACTCTATTGATAATGTACTTATAGGACGAAACTGCAAAGTGGTAAAAAAACATAGAAAGTTATATTTTTCATTTTTCATTTATAATTGGTTGCATTAGAAAACCAGCTATCAATGCACTGATGACAATGTAAAAGTTTCAAGAAACTTTTTACTACAAATTCCGATGAATAAATAAGAAGTTGGCAAAATCGATCAATTTAAACTCACTAAAATCATTTCTGTTATTTGTAGTTTTATCTATCAGTATGCCAAATGAAAAATTCAAAATAGATTTTTGTTGGAAAAGTATATTATTTCCACTGAAACTATTCCCCACTTCCAAATGACTCACAATTTTTCTGTATATACCTTCGAATTGTTTCACGGTTGTATTATTATTGTACCCCTATACGATCTTACGTTCCCGAAAATTAATTCAAGGTGATCTCAACTGAATTTGTACATTGGAAGATATTTTCATAAATTAGTATATATGAGGTCTTCGTACTCATGAAATGAGGAACTTTGTCACTGTTCATAGAACAGCGTTGGGTAAAACTTTGTCCATATACAGATGAGAATGTATTTTTGTTCTAGTGTGCGAAATGTGTTTTTAATAGATTCATATCACGCTAAAGGTTCCAATTTTACCTATCGAGATGTTTGTTCTTGTATTCTAAATATTGGAAACAAATATCAAATACATAAACCTATTGCGAAAATCTCTCATGGAAACTCTAGTTCCACGTGAAATTTATTTTTAAGAAAATAATAGTCTACGTAAACATATGAATATTTTATCAACTTACCATGAAACACACTAAAACATAACTATTTTGATTTCGAAAACCGAAAGTTGATTGCCTTTTCAAAAGAAGTGAACCATAAGATTACCATACTTCAATCGTCACTCCAAGGTGCTTATACCCTTGGTGTCTACTTCAGAAAACTTATTGCCAGACCATTGATCTTTTTTAAATTTCAAAGATGAAAATGATTATGAATGATATCGTTATTGAATTAAACCTAATTGTACAAATAATCAAAGAGTTACACAATACCCATATGTAGGTAATCGTACATATAAATGAAGGAAAAGGTCAAAAATATACCTTTTAGAACTAAATCTTGTGAAAAATGCATTTTTATTATAAAATTTCTATTTTTCACATTCCATATTACGTTTTGAAATGAATGAATGATATTCATACTAGTTGGCAAGATTCTTGATAATCGCAAAAATGTTGTGGATAGATTGTTTGGGAATAGCTATTTTTTTGTATTTCTCAATATATCTTTCTACCAGCTATCATTTCAATTAAATTATATTGAACCCAGCCGAAGAATAATTTTCACGAAAAAATTTTAGAAATCAATTTTTCTGAGATGACAAAAACATTGTTACAAAAACCAATATTTTCTGAGCATTTAACTCAAATACTCTACCATTGTTTTAAATCACAATTTGAGTGCACGATGATGACAAAGTTGGAACATTCAAAGGGTACCTACGTCTGTTTTTGAGAGCAAATATCCGTAAAATAACCTGTCAATATCACATGCTTGGCATCCCCTTGCTTACACCTTTGATCTTTTCCCGTCTGATATTTTATCGAAGGTGGAAATAAATCGGGATATTTGTTTTATGTAAATTCAGCGTGCCAAATCGAAGGCTTTGAAACATTCCTCAAACAGATAAAGTATTATGTAGGAAAATCGAATCTATGCATTAACAGATATAGCATATTACACAGTGAATCAATCTGAATTGTAAATATTAACAACCGGCCTTCCTTATATTTTTCATACAATGAAATATTTATTCCACTTTATTGGATATCCTTTTATAATGTCGTGTAATATTAGTCATTATAAAAAATAGAGAAAGCGATTCATTCAGACGAAGACCCTCGTAACATATTGCTTAAATATTTCTCTTGCTAAATACAGGAAAAGGTTATTATCGGTTGAAATGAATAGATTTTAGTGGAGTAACATGTACATATACCCCCAAAACACAAGCTCAATACTTCTATCGAAATTTGGCATTTATAATCGATAGAAAAATCTTTTCAGCCACAACATCGTGATAGATAATATTTATTCAAACTATAGGTGAGAAATCCTTTCTTCATACCAGCACTTTTGTAGGAATATGTAACTATAACGACCCTGTCGCAATACCATCACTCCTAGAACCAAATGTTCCTCAACTGTTTTATAGGGGTAACATAGTAGCTAAAATACGTTGAAATGATTAATATTGATATCAAATTATTTTATAGAACGACGCCATTTTGATATGATAGCAATTAGGAATATTCTAGGATTATATTATTTAGAACAAACTAAGTTATGTTTGCGACTAGAAAATGAATACGTTCACAGAATGAATTTTTGTATGACTAATAACATCAAAAACATCAATGAAGGAGTGATGCACTCAAATTTTACTAATAATGAGCAACCTATATATTTGTCAATGACATTTAATTCGCAGTAAAAGTTACAATCTTTGAAGCACAAACAATGTCAGTTCTATAAGTACAAAAGTTAAATCAATAAAATGACTTCAACCTTTCTATTCGTTAGTTTTTAGTTCGTGACATATCTATTAAATTTTTCTAGTGTCCAATACAAAATTGCTTACGCAACGGACTATGACTGCTCATCGTTTTGAGGTTCAAGTCAGTACACCTCGAACTCCACTGTTTGAAAACTTTCATTTGGAAAACTGCGTTCATGTGGAATAAACTCCTTGTGAACTTTTTTCCAAATGATTTTTTATAACCCTCCCCTGGCATCACACCGGAGTTTATTTTGCAACAAAATGTTTTAATCAATCGAGTTACTACATTTTATATTGATGGTAATTGTTAATTTTGATGATGTTAATTGAATTTGATCTCCAGCGAATCAAATTCAACGTGAATCACTAGTTTCGCACAGGCACCGCTCTTAGAGCCCCCTCCTGTAGTGTTTATATTTTGTCTTTAACAAAAAAATTGTACAATCATTCATTCCAGTGGCGCATTTGCTTTTTCAGCTGCAGGAAAACCCGGAAAAACCTGCATCACTTGAAGATCTTTATCTGTAGGGTGTCTCCAAAGGCTCCAATAAATTCAATACATCGCCAGAACACTTAGTGACATGACTATCGTCAAATTTAAACCAGTCCGATTTGTCTTTGACCAAGGCGTAATAATGACCAGATTCAACGCCAGATCCACAGTGAACAATGACTTATAATAGTCGTCTGCTACATTGAAGTGTTCATCTATTTCGAACCATCATAAGATTTTGATGCTTCCGTCAGATATTGAGTCATGTTTGAAGATCATCAGTGTTATTATTAGATTGACTGGTGCCTCAGCTATACTTGTTTTCTAATAACAGTCAGTCAGTTTTGCGCATGTTTGGCAATACAGTCGATCATCACCTGTTTTGCTACCTCTTGAACATTAAACTACAAAGTAAACAACTAAGGATTTTTCCAACAAAAGATTAACAAACAAAAGACGAGATACACTGTACGGAATCAATCAATCCAGAACGGTCAGGAGTAATAATTCTGCTATTGTTTTGCTCACGAAGAGTATTCAACATGAACCCCAAACCTCTTGTTGTCCTAACGAGTATCTAGTTGACTTCAAAGACTACAGGAAATTGGTTGGAGGGAAAGATGATACATACTTACGAAACTGCATCTGCATGAATAGGTGTTTGAGTTTGGTGAATAAGTAGGAAACATTCTCGTTCTAGTTCATCATTAAAACCTCGTTCTTGAAATTCTTCGTCATGAACAACACTTGTAAAATGTTATTCATGTAGCAAGTGTTTCTTGAATTATCCAATCCAATTTTCTTCTCAAGATTTCCAGGACAACTCTCTACTGATTCGTAAGAAAGAACATGTTTCACAGAATTTGCATAAAAACCATTTTTCAAGCCGCAATCGAACGTTCCAATATTGTGGTTTGAAATTATTGCCCCAAAACAACATAACAAAGTTATTTTTGTTAAAATATGTATCTAAACAGATGATGTACAAAAGCGAATCTACGTTCCCAGAAAGCTGACCTGATAAGTGTCAAGGGAAACGAATAAAACTGAAGGGTCTTACTTATTTATGACCATGTTTATTTAGGATA
>WOGP01000561.1:0-23510 GCA_015342065.1 Leptinotarsa undecemlineata | reverse complement strand
TATTGGGGAGGTGTTTCCTTAGTTGACAGTGGCCAGTCAGAAATCCTACTGTTAAGCGTCGATTTTTCCTGGTCATCGCCATATATTTCTTCGGCGCCAGCTTCCTAGAGTCGCCAAGGGTGATCCTGGTAAGATTGTATCATTTGATTTCATCCCATCTCTTTACGATTCGGGCATGGGTGTGACGTTTGGCTAGTTCCGCAATTGTCGAAGTCATCAGGCCGTAGGTGTCACTTGGTCCTTAAATTCTTAGTCCAGCCGCTTCCTTGACTAAAGAGGGCGATTACTTTTACTCCTGTCGTACCCTTTAGTTCACCTCAGGATAATGTTATTATCTATCGAAGCTTTAGCTAAAACGCCTCGGTACATAAAAGCAGTATATAAGTAGTATATAAGTTGCCTTGTGGCTCTTGCCCAAAGAATTTCCGAAAGAATTGAAGAGCATAAAAGAAGTTTATTGAATAGAAAGACCAATTCTATATTTGCAAATCATCTTTAAGCAGAAGGGCATGACTTCAATCATTTAAAATGAGCATTTACCACTTTTTACTATTAGGACACAGGGTATAGTGGCCTAATTGGATATATTTTTTACTGAGAATATGAGTATTATGTTCTGTTCTGTTCTGTTTTGTTCTGTTCTGAATTATGTTCTGTTATGTTCTCATTTAAATTTTTGGTGGGCAATTCGCTGAATTTTTCAAAAGTGTAACACATCCATGTTGTAGAATTCCGAATATTAGTAATTTTATCTGCTGAAACGCTGAGGAATACTCGTATATTTCGACTGTTTAACCAAGTTTCAACCCTCGTCAGCCCTCCCGCGAACCTACAAACCTTAATTAAAACGTATCTCGTCGGCTAGTCATTAGCATAAATTACTTATAAATATTTGGAAACCGGGGAGATTGCAGATAGAGCTTCAGTGGGGACGGCGGGCAGGAGAGCCGCAGGACGGCAGGTAATAGCAGGAAACTTCGACAGAGTTCACTTTATAGCGGCGCCCGGCCGGATACGACATTGAGTCACCCTCCCATCTCCCCCGATTCGCTCCTGCAACTCTGCGCCCCCGATCCTGCTACCCGTTTCATAATTACGCAGGATTCGAATGGACGAACTCGACGAACTGTTGATTTTTTGGGGTTGTTCTTGAAGGTTGCAGCTGTTCGGGGCGGAGATTGAAGTCGTTCATAGAAAGATGCTGTCAATTTTTGATATGGCCTTTGATCCAGAATAATATAATTTCAATCATGGGTTATTTTGTTCTGTGATATCGATCCTTCATACGTTTCGTTATCGAAAAATTGTTTTTCTAGAATTGTAAACTTTTCAATGAAAGCGTAGAGCGGTTACAAATTTTCTTGAAAATAAAATTCACTAAATCTCAAGTTTGGTTTTTGCAATGAAATCTAGGGGTTTTGAGTGGGAATTCAACATAATTCCAAGTTTAAAGTACTGCTTTAATTAAATTCCAAGTAAGGAATCGGAATTAAAAGAAACCAAGTGAGTTTGAAGCTGAAATCCAAGAAAATTCTGACTTCAAAATATAAATTTCTAAATACTTCGAGTTCAAAATCGAGATTCAAAGAATATTTCATGTTCAGGATTGAAATTTAACAAAATTCCAAAGTTTCAAGTCGGATTAAAAGGAAATTGAGTTCAAAACCGGAATTCTGAAAAATTGCGACTTGAAAAACAAAATTAAAAAAATCGAAATGAACGAATCAAAATTTCGATTTTGAAGTCAGAATTTACCGATTTTTAATGTTTCATTACAAATTTATCAATAATTTCTTTGATAAATTCTGACTAGAATTTCGAAATTTTGTTAAATTCCTATTTTGAACTCCAAAACTAGTAAAAATTTGGCTCTTCGATGCCTTTTTACATTTTTGGAAAAAATATTCTATTAATTCAAGGAAATTTCGATTTTGAAGTCAAAATTTCGGAAAATTGCGGGTTAAAAGTCGAAATTCAAGAAAATTCCGTGTTCAAGATTGGAATTTAGGAAAATTCCAAAGTTTAAAGTCGAAATTTGAAGAAATTTCATATTCAGGATTGGAATTTAGTAATATTCCAAAGTTTTAAGACGAAATTCAAGAAAATTTCATGTCCAGGATTAGATTTTAACAAAATTCCAAAGTTTAGATTAAAAATCGAGATTTCAGAAAATTGCAAAATAAAAATCGAAAATAAATATAATTATATGGTAAAGATAGGAATTTGACAAAATTCCAAGGATTGATGTTAGAAAAGAAAATTTCTTTTTTAGGATCGAAATGTGAAGAAATTCGAAAAAGTCGGAATTGAAAGAAATATAGTTCAAAGTCAGAATTTCGGAATAATTGCAGGTATATAGTTGAAATAAAAAAAAATCCGTATTCGGATCGAAAGTTAACAAAATTCCAAAGTATTGAGTTGGAATTCAGGAAAATTCCGGTTTCAGGATTGGAATTTATCAATATTCCAAAGTTCAAAGTGAAAATTCAAGAAAATTCCATGTTTGGGATTGGAATTCAATAAAATATTTCAAAGTATAGAGTCGAAATTCAAGAAAAATCCGTGTTCAGGATTGGATTTCAATAAAATTTCATAGTTTGAAGTTAGAATTCGGGAAAATCTAGTTTTGAATTCAACAAAATTCCAAAGTCTCAAGTCTGAATTTGAAGAAATCGAGTTTAAAGTCAGAATTTGAAAAGATTCTGAGTTTGAAATCGAGATTTCGGAAAATTGCGGATTAAAAGTGTAAATTTAAAAAAATTCCGTGTTCAGGATTGGATTTCAATAAAATTTCAAAGTTTGAAGTTGGAATTTAAGAAAATTTCGTTTCCAGGATCTGAATTTAACAAAGTTCCAAAGTCTCAAGTTTGAGTTTGAAGAAATCAAGTTTGAAATCAGAATTCGAGAAGATTTTGAGTTCAAAATTGAGGTTTGGGAAAATTGCAGGTTAAAAGTGAAAATTCAAAAAAAATACGTGTTCAGGATTAGAATTCAACAAAATTCCAAAGTATAAAGTTAGAGTTAAGAAAAATTCCATTTTCAGGATCGGAATTCAAACCTATTCAGAAATTTAAAGTCGAAGTACAAAAAAATTCAGTGTTCAGGATTGAATTTTAAAGAAATTCCAGAGTATAGAGTCGAAGTTGAGAGAAATCGAATTCAAAATTTGAACGGTTGAAATTGCGGGTTGAATGTCGAAAGTTCAGGATTGGAGTTTAATAAAATTCCAAAGTATAAAGCTGGAACTAAGAAAATTTCTCCGTTTTCGTGATCGAAATTTATTAACGAAATTCCAAAGTTTAAGATTCTGAGTTTAAAATCGAGATTTCGTAAAATTATGCGTCAAAATTCGAAATTCAAGAAAATTCCGTCTTCGCGATTGAAATTTAATAAAATTCCAAAGTTCAAAGTCGAAATTGACGATCGGAGTTCAACAGAATTCCAAAATATAACGTAAAAATCAAAAGAACCAAAAAATTGAGAGTTCAAAGGCGAGATTACAAAAAAATCGTGTTCAAGGTCGGGTTTTATCAAAATTTCGATTTTTAAGTCAAAATTCAGCAGTACCAAATGTTTCTTTCCCCCATACACCCGAAAATACGAAAAACTTGTTGCGGTTTTGTAAACTTTTACGTGGAAATCTCACATTGAAGTGTGTTTTTTGAATACGTGAAAATCTTCTGTATGAAATGGAATTGTTAAAATCACTCCATTTCTGCACACACCATTCATTCATTTATTTAACGGATAGTCCCAACTATCTTTGGAATATTGTAGAAAAATATACAATTGAAAATGTTTACGAACAAATTCTAAATGTTGAAAAAGGTGAAAAGTTATGAGTTAATGATGTCTTTGGAGTGATATCGAGTCCCAATAATACTATTAGAAAAAATATTCGGTTAATTCATAACTCGTTCAGTAGGACCCTGATCACAATCGACAACAAACTGCCGCATTACTTCCCCGGTAATTGCTAATGTATCGAATTTCGAAGAAATATTCCGAAAGTTTTATCCATTAACTCTGTGACACGCGAACCTCCATATCACTGCAAAAGTTTCCTCGTGAAATCGAAATTGTTTCTTTGTTAAAACTTATTACTCAGTCTTCGTTGTTTAACTTTTCAATCAAATATAAATCGAGTTTCCCCTATTGGATCGCTGCTAGAGTATTAAATGAATTATGTTGCTGAATGATGTTTGCCATTTATTGACGAAGATTTTCAAATATACAATAGAGAAAATAACTTTCTGCTAAGATTTCTATTTGTTACTTTCTTTCCCAACATGCTATTTGTTATTTCATAAAATCTATATTAAAACTAATCAATACAGTTTATTGTATGATTTTCACTATAAAGGATTTTACAAAAACCGCGACACGTGTTTCGCTATACAGTAACTTCCTCAAGCGTAAATTAAAAATTACTTCTAAATTACTACCATGTTATACTTCAACATATTACCTACTCGTATCTTATATACCTACTTTCTAATGAATGAAGGTAGATTCATTCAGGTAGAAAAGGTATGAATTAATTTACTGTATAAATACATTTTTCGAAAATATCGTAAATATACTTAACTATTATAACCTGGAAATGAACAGAACGGTGAGTTAGCCATTTCAGTTTGATCGTTCAAAAGATATTGGGAGTTTTTGAATTTGTTTATTTCCATACTCTCCAACTGGTTAAGTTTCAATCCTTCCTTCTGGAAATGAAGGAGATTGTATTCATGGTTAAACTCGCGTCCCTATGGCATATGTGGAATTTATTTTTCCATTGGAAAATTGGAAACTACTTTTGTGTTCCTTTATGCGGACTTTGAACGTTCTTCTAGTTTGACCTATATAAAACATCGGACATGACTCACATGATAATTTATACACTCCCAATTTTTCTGAAACTGAACTTTTATCTTTGTTATTCTTAATTTGATTGCCTAAGTTGTTGTTGTTGTTATTTACACCTTTATTGTGTAGAAAATCTGAAATATTTGAAGTGGGTTGGCTTAAGTAGGTTAATGTTCTATAACTTTTATCCTCTCCTCTTGGAATTGGGTGAAGTTCCTTCAAAGCTTGACTGTATAACATTTTTACTAACAAAGAATGTATTAGACTGCTATCGTGATCATTGTGTAATTTTGTTTCTAAGTTCTGATCTAGATATAGGCTTAAAACTTTTACTTCTTTCCTAAATCCTATCGAATTATTATAAAAAACAAGAAAAATAGTTCTGTTAGCCTGCCTATGATACTAACCTACCTATTTATTCCGTTTCTTCTACCATCATCATATATAAATTCACAGTGCGTTGACTTCTAGAATAATCGGAAACTACGGTAGGTAATAGGCTCGTTCATTAATTTTCGGGGTTGATGATCCACCGGAAGATTACTTCGAAAGCTCGCGTAGATTTTATCGAATCATCGAACACTATAGGCAGATGGTTGTTTGATATAAAAAATCCGTGAATTGATTAGGGTTGCCTTTCGACGGGATTCTAGCGGTCAGTTATTCGATTTTACATAAACTCATTGCCAGGTGGTGGATAAGTTAAACTGTTTTATGACGATTAATTTTCTGACAAGGTAATTTTTGTGAATGGCAAATGTTTTCTATTCATTCGATTCGTTTATATTATTGACAATTTTTGTTTTCATTCCCATATATCTTGTAGTTTGTGTTTTTTTTCGTAAACGCAGTATGTTCCAAAATCGGACTTTTTTTGTCTATTTATATGAGTTAAATGAAAATCCTATAACAGAAAATATAAGCAGATAGATGAATATGTAAAGACAACAAATAGCTGTAACCTGAAATGAAAGTGCAATAATAATAAGGTATGAGAACATATTATACTTTAAGTAGAATGACTCTAAAATATACAAAGAAGAACAATTATTTTGGAGAATAGTGACAAAAGTGATTAATTATTGGTTTTTCACTCATGAATGATTTCAGAATTCGTTAGATCAAGAAAATTACCTCATATTAGATCATATTATGTCAAGCCATGTCATATTTGGCTGGTGTTCAACAGTTTTTGATACAAAGAGCAGCTGTTGTGATATGGCCTCTCAGATCGACTGATTTAACCCGTCTTGACTTCTTTTCGGTGGAAATATCTGAGTATCAGACATACGCGATGGACTGTGGCTGCTCATCTTTTTGAGGTTCAACTCAGTACCCATCAAACTGCATTGTTTATGTGAATCGCTACTTTCACACAGTGAGTATTTTCCTGTAGTGCTTGTGTTTTGTTCTTGGGAAAAAACAACGGGGTTCATTTAACTAAAAAATAAAGTATATAAAATATGAATAAAAAACGTTTGGTAGATTATTATGCAGTTCGACAAGGCTCTAATAAATTGAAACCGCTCTAATAAATCGATTGTTATTGACAATTGTATTTGAATATCGAAACCACTAGCTTGTTTCAGTTTCTTTCTGATGGTTATATCGATCACTATCAATTATCTTTCGAAAGTAAGTCGACGGCTTAAGTTAACTTTTTATCAAACATGAATATCAGTTCAGTAGTTCATGAAATATTTCTTTTTCGTTTTTGGAAATCCAAAAAGTGACGAGTCAAAACACGGAAAATCGGATCTTCCACTCGAAGAATGAAAGAAACTACGATCACGCTAACAAAGTAGTGTGTAACCACTGAAACGTTCATGACAAAAGAGCCGTCGCTGTATTTTTAATTATTTCAGGATTATTCAAATGGAATCATAAATGTTCTCTCGCTGAAAGTCATTTGCATACATGCAACTGCATTGTTGGACAATTGGCGTAAGAAATTATAACTAATTTCTATGGCTGTTTCAGCGGGTAATAGCCTTGTTTGAGGTACATGATACGAGGAGAGAAAGATAAGTATGTTTGAAAGTGGCGAGAATGTTTCTTACTGAATATTGGTCGTTGAGACTTTCGACGTCTAGAAATGTTTATCGATTTGAAATAGAGTTACTTCACGACGTTTTGATGTGGCAGCTCAGCTACTCAGATTTAGCTTCGACGCGCTGAGTCTATTTTTTATGCAACGGAATAATGAATCATTCCCAAGTGGGTGTTCCATAAGCGTGCACAATTGAGTGAAAAATTTATTATTATCTTCAAACAATAAATGTTGTGTGTGTTTGAAGGTATTTACAATGTGGAGTGGTTTGAAACTTTGGCCGTTAGAGAAGCCCACAAGAAACCCCGAGTCTGGTTGAGATACATGGACGACACCTTCATAATATGTAACCATGGGAATGCAGATATAGACACCTTCCTGAATCACATCAACAACACGGGACAGTATCTAAACCTCGAATCCAACCATCATCCATCGACTAAGAAAGGAATCATTAAGGCTCTATTAGACCGTGCTTTCGGGCTCTGTAATACAGAGGTAGATCTCGAAAAGGAACTAGGCATCATCAAAAATTACCTTCAACGGAATGGTAACTCCAAAGGGATGGTAGAACAGGCTTTAGCTAGAAGACAGCAAGAGATCCACAAGGAAAAGAAGCCGCCACAACTAGTACTTGTACTTCCCTACATCAGAGGATTGTCAGAAAGGATAAGAAGAATTGGATCCAAGTATAACATCAGAATCTGCTTCAGATCTGGGAACACTATCCGTAGAAACCTCACGAAAATCAGACCACCAAACGCGGACTGCGATTCCTAAAATTGTATTTACCGAATACTCTGCGCGTGCGGAGAATCATACATCGATGAAACAAAAAGGCCATTGCATTGCCGAGCCCAAGAAACACAAACAGCAAGGAGATATCAGCAATCTGCAGGAATAGCAGAGCATGTTTGGACTCATCAATGTAACATCAAGTAGTCTCAAGCCGAAATCATCCACAAGGAGGAACACTGGTTTAAGAGAAAATTCAAAGAAGCCGCGTATATCTTGTCCAACAACGCATTTAGCCAAGCTAGCGTAGATATACGAACATATGGAAACCTCTAAACTGCCACCAAACGGTTAACTCCTGCAAACGAGTTAAGCGGAGTGGGAAGAGGGGATAGGTGAAATCACTCGTATGACTTATAAATAGTCAGATTTTGGAGAAATAAGTCGTGTTATCACCCGAAGACGTGTGGATACTAACAATCGAAACGTCGTGAAATAACTTGGATTGGAATCTTTTAATTTTCAATTTTTATTTCTTGTTAATATTTTTTTTAATTCTCATCACGTGTTACTAGTTTAATTTTTAATTTTTTTGGTTATTGCTTATGTTTCATTTCATTGTAATTTCAGTTTTTTTGCTTGATATTATGGTTATTTTAAGCTAATCTTTTTAATTTTTTACATATTCTTTCAGGGATTTTGAATCAATTTACATTATATTAGACAATGGAAGTCCGAACTAATGAAATGCAATAAATGTTGTATTATTTGATGTATACTGTAAATGTGAAAAATATGGTCAATGCAGGCATACCTTCACAGGTTATCTGATTAAATCAGGAATACCTGAGATACTTTCAATTTTTGTTGGAGAAGAGAATGACGATCTATTATAATCGTTCTTTGATTAGGAACTTCATTTTCTTGCAACTTCCTTTTTCCACTTTCAATTTTATATTGTTTGCGACATAATCTGAACCCAAAGATACTCGTTTTGCCAATTTTAACATGTTAATTGTTATTTAAATTTCTATTTTATATATTCACAGATCTGAGATTCTTCTAGGCAGTCTACAGTAGTACCTACACCGAATAAATCATAATCAGGTATACAATTAGATATCAACTAGTTCTCTCCTTCTTTTGTCTAGTCATAGACTTTATTTTCATACTGTAGTGTAATGTAGAGTGTGAAAAGAGATATGTATATCGAGAGAGAGACATCTTCTTTTAATAATGTTATACTTAGAATCGGTGGGTTTTGCATATATGTCTATTGTAACAGGTGAGAGAATTGCTTGAACTTTGAACCAGTATCGTTTCTATGTGTGAAGGATGAAGTTTTGAAAGGATCTTTTCTGTGCCTGGCTTCATTCAGAGAACAGGTAGTGGTGATTAAAATAAAATATTTTTGAGAATCATCTACCAGAATAACTCCCACAGACAAAAACATAAGAAGCACAAGATAATAGGATCATGAAAAGTATAAGAACCAATGAAAGTATGAGAATAACTAATAGAATAAACACCAAACGGTTATTTTAACATGTTGACACGTGTTTCGATCACCAAGTGATCATCTTCAAGAAGAAGATTAAGGGGATTAAGAGTTATGTTGAGTTTCGATATTATCAAAATTTTCGACTTTTTTTGTAGGATTCAATTTTCCTATTCGACAATAAAGTTTGGCGAACACAGAAAATTTGTATCAATAATTGCCATTAGTCCCTTTTTCCATTAATCAAAAAACACGTCGTAAAAGTTTCAATAAAAAAGTTACGACGTTATAAATAATCCATCCCGACCATAAATTCGAAAGGCACCCCCCGACATAATCACCGACAGACGGTGATTCCCAGCCCGTATAACTTCCGGTCTCTGCATTTATGTTCGTAGGTACTATCGCGGAATGGGTACAAAGGTATTTTGAATTTATTGGACAATCACTATCTCTATAAATCCCAATAACGTATACCAGTTTACTGAAAAATTGAAGATTACTCACTAAGTGATTCGTTAAAATCAATTACACGCTACTTTGGTGTTACACCATTATATTTTTATATTGAAGTTACACTCCAACCAGCAAAATCACATTGGAAGTTTATTCCACATTAACGCAGTTGAAAGAGTTCTCAAACAGTGGAGTTTGAGGTGTACTGAGTTGAACCTCAAAACCATGAGCAGCCACAGTCCGTCGCGTATTTCTGATATGTACCGCTCTTGGTGGAATCAAATGTGCCAAGTCACTTGGACACTTCCAGTAAAAGTATCTATAGAAGAGAGATAAATGTCCTTTCCTTTCTTTGTTGTTCCAGGCTATCAAGGTTGCACGTGATGTTCGCGTCTGCAAACAGGCGGATGACTCTTTTTCTGGATGGAATCCAGCAACTTCAGGATATTTTTGGGGGCAGAGCTCCATACATGAGAACAATACTCCAAAGAAGGTCTGATCTGAGCTTTATAAAGCACCAAAGTTTCTGAGGTGCGTACAGTTTCGTGGTTCAGAACAGTGTTCAAGCTTTTGAGAAGCAGCCTTTGCAATTTCAGCAACATGATTGTGCAACACATATTGGTGTCTGCAGAAAACGGAATTGTCTGACCTGACATTATTGTATCTGGTTCGGAGATATTTCTCTTCTTGAGAAAAACCGATGCCTAGGCTTTTGTGGCAATGAATTGAACCTGGTCACTTTTACCCCAATTCGAAATCAATTATAGATTTTCATTAAGATATGCAACTTCCTGCTGCCGGTGAAGATGTGCCCCAGTAGCCGATGTCCTGGAATCCAATTGGAATGACGAGACAAGTGTGCTGTCGTCAGTAAAGTAATATATTGGATTCTTGGTTTCTTTCAATAAGTCGTTGATAAACAATAAAAAGAGGGTTGGAGACAATACGGCTCCTTGGTGAACACCAGCGTTGATGATGAAAGTATTCAAGAGATATCCATCGACGGCCACGTGCAGGGAACATTCTTTCAGGAAGCTGAAGATCCATAGCATCGAAGTTTGGCCAGCAAACCCTTATGCCAGACACGGTCAAAGGCCTTAGAAATATCAAACGCAACAACTCTTGATTCTCCATGTTCCTGGATTGCTTATTCCAAATTTGGGTGACATACGATAGAAGGTCGGCTGTTGATCTTTATTTCCGAAAGCCATATTGATGATCGCTCAAGATGTTGAAGTCTTTCAAATATTTGAGGATATGGTGGTTCACAAATGTCTTCATGATTTTTGATATCACTGATAGCAAAGCGACTGGTTTATAGTTATTTGGAAGATTTTTCTTACCCTTCTTGGGAATAGGCTGAACGCGAGCAATCTTCCAACAAGAAAGAAAAACCCCTTTCTTATAAGACAGGTTGAAAAATCTGCAAAATACACATTTGAGCACTTTTTAAGTACGATGACGGGCACTTCGTCGGGGTCAGACGCCTTGTTGATATTGAGCTGTTTCAAAATTCGCCTGACTAGACGCTATCGAAAAGTAATTTCCGGCATTGTGGATTCTAGATCATAATCCCTAATATCTCCGTCAAGTTCTGAACTATTCCTATTCATACCGTCATCCTTCAATAAACCAATACTTCGGAAACATATCCCATCTAATCCCTTCCGTGATAAATTACCACCAACATCAAGTGGTCACCGAGATTCATCGAAACCAATAACCGGGCGAATCCCAATCGATTAAAGTGTCCCAAAACATATCCCGCAATCCTCCGATTCCATTCAGACGCACCGAGACGTGAAAGCCATTAATGCGACACAAAGTCCGCAATTGCATTATAATGGAACCGTGCAGGGCACTTGTTCTGACCCTGGCGCGTGGCCTTTGTTGTTTCGGAAGGCCCGGAGAGAGGTACTGGCGATCCATATGGTCGGGCCACCCCGTGTTTACATTATATATCTGTAACAGTACATTAGATGTTCACTAATCCGTGTCGAGGTTTCCCTCCGCCTTTGACTAATGTCGGATTAATACGTTGGTTATTAACAAGCATATTCATATACCCCATCCCTTGCGGTCATGAATATGGGGTGTAATGTTTGCAAATTATCTTGTTATCGGAACATTTTTTATTTCAAGAGGCTGTTATTTTTAGGTAGGGGTTCACAATTGTGAAAGATGATCATTTTTCAAACAAAAAAAAAATATTTTCTTTATCCCATATTCAATAATGCTGCTACTGTCAAAATTTCAAACTTGATAAATAATAGTCGACAGGAATCTAGATTATTTGCTTCACACATGCCCGTTTTTGTTGGATTAACATGGCCAGCATGTAGTTGTTACTAACATCTCGGAAGGCAATGCCATATAACGCAAGTGAGATTCGATTAGTGAAAGATAAGAAAGTTTGCTTTTGAGATTCTCAATATGATCAAAATTCAGTCTGCTATCCATGTGTAACCCTAGAAATTTTTGTATGACTTGTTCTCAATTGACTCTTCTCCTAGTGAGATATTTTCAATCTGCCCTCTGAGAGAGATATTGGAAGAAAGCTTACTTAAGTTACCCCATTTTCTAATTACATTGACATCATCATGAATTAATTTATTCAAGGATTCTAAATCCGAACAATGCCACGATATGGTGGTGTCAGCGGCATTTAATGTAAAATGTCCAGGTATTTTGACATTTGGCAAATCATTGAGATACACCAAAAACAAGAGCGGGTCCTGTATTAAGCCTTGAGGTTCGTAAGTGGATCTGCAAGCCCATGCAGATGACCTTGGCATCTTGACAAGTTCCACGTTGGGAAGGTAGCTTGTAATATCATCCAAAGCACGATGGACGTTGTTCACATTTGGTGCCTGAGGGAGCAGATGTCTGTCAACCCCAGCAAAACTGTGATAATCCCTTTTACCAGGAGGAGAAAATTGCACGATCTTACGCCACTTTTCCTCAATGGTGAGGTCATTCCATTTGGAACGGAGGTGAAATATCTTGGCATTGTTCTTGATAAAAAAGTCACCTGGAACGCTCCCTTGGAAAAAGTTATACACAAAGCCAGACTATCCCTATGGACATGTCGATGGATTTGTGGTAAAACTAGGGATTTAGGTCCCAAACAAATCCATTGGATTTATGTGATGATTGTCAGACCAATTATCACTTTACAGAAAACGGCTCAGGCGAAGCTCTCTGGCTTACAGAGACAGATTTGTCTGACCGTCAGTGGTGCCATCAGTACAACACCGCCAGCGGCCATGGACATCCTTCTAGATCTACCTCCTCTCCACATTTTTCTGGATAGAGAGGCTAGATGTACTGCATATAAACTTGTGCAAATTGTCAATTGCACAAATCAGTTTAATGCACAGTGCAACAGACTGTTGTTTGACACTTGAAGTCACAGCATTCTGGTAATGACCTACTATGACTTCATGCCTCCAACTGTCAACTACGAATCGCCTTCGAACTGTATACGGAGAGATTGGAAGAATCCAACCTCGGCGTTGAAAGCTGTTGGCTCCTACCGAGCAACGTCTAAATTGGTAGCAAATTACGAAAAACGACTCTCCTCGATAGAAAGACGTAACAGATTGTCTCTGGTCTGGATTTCTGGCCATACTGGCCTGAAAGACAATGAGGCTGCTGATTCTCTTGCCAAGAAGGGTGCTTCAAGCAGCTTCATCGAACCAGAACCTGTCATTGGCATCCTTCAAGGGTTTCCAAACATTGAACACCTGTATGACAAGAAGATTCATGGACTTCTGGTGGAATCTTCCAGGAATGGCTCACTTTAAGGCGTTTTTTCATCCTTTGAAGCTTAATATCAAACAGTTGTTGGACTGTAGTAGGGTTGGAATACGATGTCCAACAAAAGTGTCTCGCCTGTGTTTGGAAAATGATGAAACAGCACTTTGTACACTTTGTACCAGCCCCACTGAGGAGCGAATCAGGCTTTAAGAATTCGACAGAGCCGTACTCCTACCATCTGACTTGAAATACCACCACAAATCGGCTTCGTCAAGAAGCTGGATTCATTTGGTCGAGTTAAAATAGGTGTGAGTCACAATAAACCCTTGCGGGTTGCGGTGGAGGGGCGGTGACCTAACCATGTGCGCATTTTCAGACAGTATTGATGTTTTTACTATATGTATAGACTAGACCTCATTAGGTTGGAATTAAACCATACAAGGCCAATTTATCTAATTCGTGGTGCTGAAGTTTCTTCGATAAATCACAAAACACTGCCGCTAGCATCTCATCATTATTCAACTCAGTGTATACTGTTTTCAGGAATGAGAAAATGGAATCAATGGTATTTGTGCTGTCTTGGAAGCCAAACTGATTACTCACAAGGATGTTGTGCTTTCGTGATCCTTCAGGTGGGGAATGTCCCCAACTTTGGTGAAATGAAATCAGAACCATGGGAATACTGACCCTACCATGTCGTGACAAAAACATCAATTGTAACTGAAATACGCACTTTTTAAGACCAAAGTGGCCGGCTTTGTCCGATGATTTATGTCGGTTGTGTAAAAGTGGGATGCCTTTCGTAATATTACTCCATTACTTTAATTAGAGGAGTGGTAATTTATTCACTGGGGTGTTACTCCCTGAATATATTTGTCAACTGCCTCAGCATATGTAGATAAGAGATAAACCGTTTCCACGTCTGCGTTAATTTAATTCAGTCGTCTGTCACGTGGAAAAAATCGGGGGCTGACTTATGCTGCGAAAGTCAAAAAACGTTTCGCGCTAGAGCGAGAGTAGACAGAATACTCGTTCTTTTTTGCGAAATTCGATATTCGGACAGGTACAAGTGAGGACGTTCTGTTCGTTTTTCAGAAGGGTGAAATATAATACGAAATCTCAAGTGAGATTTTGGTGCGAGATTACGGCAGTAGGCGCTTAACAGGTTGAGAAAACCGGCGAGCTACTGAATTTATCAGGACTGTACTTTGAAAATAAACGAAATGTAGAATTGAAAGTTTTTCAGCCTTATTTATTATTGAAATCAGTATGCCTAACTCAATGGCCTCAAGTCTGTCGAATATGCAGACACATCTGATTTACCATAAGGCTCAAACCTAGGACCCCTATTGTTCAATATGTTCATCAATGATATCGGGGCTGAGATAGATGTTAATTTCTTTTCATACGCAGATAACTTGAAAGTCTATCACAATATGATATGTTCTAATGATTGCGAACGTCTCGCCCAGAATTTAAATCGTGTTGCTACATGGTGTCGAATGTGTTAATTTTGATTTATTCCTCTCTTTCAATAAACAAATTAACACTACTTTGACAGCTGCTCATCGCATGTATGGATTCCTAGTTATAAATACAAAAGACTTCGAAAAAGCTTCAATATTGAAATTACTTTATTTCACTTTTGTTCAATCTAGGGTGTAATATGCATCTGCTGTGTGGAGTTCCTACTATCAGGTTCATATAAATCGACTAGAAGTCCTACAGAGGTGTTTCCTAAACTTGAAGGTACGTATGCTGCTTGAAACTCACAGTGTTTGTAGTCTCGAGATAAGGCGTGAATATAATTCATTTCTTTTTCATTCAAGGTCATGAACAATATCATGACCTACTCTCAATTGTTACATATGTTGAATTTTTGGGTTCCTAGACGGTCATCTAAGAATAGCGTCACCTTTTATCTCAATACTCCGTGAACAAATATAATGAAAAAATCCCCAATGTACGATATCTCTAATTCTGTTAGTCGTGTCCTAGATATATTCAACTGCCAGATTATACAAATCAAAAGACATTTCTTAGCTAACTGACAGTTATGTTTTTCATTTTTTTTGTATAGATTCACAATTTATTTAAGTAAGTACATATTTGTATAAATGACACTCTTTCTCCCTATTCTGTAATTGGGTTCATCCTGTAGAAATGAATAAATAAAATAAATAAATGAATAAAATGTATTGAAAATCTCGAAAAGTGTCAACGTAACCAAACGCAACCAAAACGATATTTTTTTGGATCGGATCGTCAGAAGACATTCAAGACAGACAAAACTTTTGAAACAACCTACTAAAAGAATCGAGAGAAACCTACAATTTAGAGGTTAGAACCAGCATCGTCGAACATCGAATGCAAGCGCCAGTTGGAGCCCTATCATTTACTATAAAACGTTGTCAACTATTTTCAAAAAAGGAAACTTCAGTTGGAATTAGAAGAATTCAAGGAATGTGTTGTAGTAGTCATGACATCGTAACACAGAGGATGATTTCGAAGTAGTCGGGTGATCAAAAAAATTGTGGAGTCACTCGAAGAATCAATTCAATTTCGATTAGACTTATAGCCTCTAGAAATATCTCTATTTAGGCATCTTAAATGTACTGAACAGAAAGGTTAAGTATGTGGTGTATTTGAAAAGGTATTTTGCCCTTTTCGAGCCCTCCAGGAGAGTGAAAACCCATGAAAGTCGAGAACGATTGGTTTTTCTAAATGAAAAACAAATAATCAACGTATTTTGGATGAAGCAGCGCAAATAAAAGTTTAAGGCACCGTCTCAGCCGAATATGGCTCATTACTTGGCATTGTGGCATGCTAAGTAGGAATGTCTCACGAAACAATAAGAAAAGCACTGAGGATACATTAATTTCACCCATATACAAACCCATGAATGCCAGGAATAATTTGTTCCAATATTATATATGAATTTTCACATAGGAAAGTATTGTTATGCTGCTGGTGTTAGTTTATATGCTAGCAGATACGGACCTGCACAAGAATAACAAAACGCTTCTCTGTATCTTTCGATATCCAACTTCGACAATAATCAAGATAAGATTGCTATTTATTTCTCCAATAAAAATTTGTCAAAAATTCAATTTCGATAATTAATTGGTTGATCATCGTATTACAATATTCCGCGGGGCTCCGACCAGTTTTTTTGGGACTATACTAAATTCTGGCGATGTTATCGATACCACTTGAATTTTTTACAGTGGACCTCTGTTCGAGATTTATTAACGATGTAAAATTGAAGAATGCTATTGAAAAAAAAAGTAAAATATATATACAAGGTATTAATTTGAAATGGATTCTCAATATCATTGCTATTGTATAAAACGTGAAAAAATGTGACTGAAACTCATGATTCTATTCTTAAATGAGCAGTTAGATCGAGTTATATTAGATTCTGGAAGTTGCTCCATGACCATTTCGAATGGATTACTTAAATTGCAATTCAATTATTTAATAATAATGATAATAATTGTTTATCTTTCAGAGGTGAGGTAATACATAAAAGGGATGATACAAAACAGGAAAAACAAGCAGACTATCCCAACAAATCAACAAAGGCAAAATTAAAAATCAAATCTAGCTCCGCTAAAAATGACCCAATCAGAGTTTGTTCTTCCCTTCAACCAGAAAAAAATAGTCCGTGATTTAATAATTTGAACGAATATTATTCTGAAGATTACATTAGACATTTCAAAAAGAAACATCAATATAAAAGGCTGAATAATATCAGTTTTTGGAAATGGAAATAGAAATAATGAGCTTACAGAAGTGATTTGGGCAACTTCTTCTCATGTAAGTCAGAAATTTAGTTTCTTTCCGAATGAAGAAAATGGAGGCAATTTCGTTGAGTGGGGGAGTCGAATAAAGCTATGTATTTATTATAAACTGGTGTGGAAAGTTGATGTTTGAATCAAAATATCGAAACCAGTCCTAAAACTTATTCTATTATAAGGATATTCCGAACTTTTGGTGGATATACTAGCTAATGAAAGAAGGCACACACATGAAATATACGTCGTGTATATTCAGCTACACCACCATCTTGTTTTATCGGACTGAAGTTGAGCAGAACCATAAACAGTATCATCTAGCATGTGATAATACTAATGCATCACTATTTTTTCAGACTGTTGGCTTGAAATATGTCTGTGCGAATAAACTGTTTTCTGGTTAAGTATCCAAATTTGATCATTCAACTGACATGAAAGAAAATCTTGAAGATTGATCTCAGATCGAACCGAGATGTTAGGAAAGCTCTGTCAGGAACAAATTTTGTTTATCGAACTGGATAATAACATTATTTTCACAAATTCTCCCCATAGTTGTGCGACCATAAAGTTGTCTTCGAAGTATTGACAGTAAGACAATATTTTTTGAGTTTGTATGGTCGAAGCTGAAATATTGATCAATTTATAGGCACGATATTGCCAGTGAAGTCTCTGAAAATTGAAGATTTGGGTATTATCGGCATAGCTGTGGATGTTGATTTGCAGGAAAATGAGAAGTATAAATAACGAACAGAACAGGCCCAAGGATTGATCCCCGAGGCACTCCGGCAGTAATTCCGACAGAACCTGAAAATTCATAATTCAGTATGAGCTAAAATAACTTCTGAGAAACTAATCAATCAGTTTTTCATTTTTCAAAAGAAAATTATTAGAAATATAGCTGGGGTCAAAAGTAATCATTTTTGTCGGGTTATTTCTGAAGAATTCAATATTCTAGAGTGAACAGGACTGTACATATTTGATTTATTGTCTATAGATCTAGCATTCCATTTATTGGCAATTTTCAACTGGTATAACTATTTTCAATATAAATTTATGGATGTACTACGTGGTAGGAAAACATAATGAAGAAAAGAAAAATGAAACTTTCTAAGTTTCATTTCTCTTTTCTCCAAATGAAACTTTCTAAGTATCATTTCTTTTTTCTTCATTCTTTTCGATATGTTTCCTGATTGTTGGACGAAAGTCTGAAACATGCGAACATATTCAAAAAACACCTAAAACAATATTGGTATACAAATGTTTATATTTCAGCAACTTGTTAGTTCATAATGCATATAGGTGATATGCATATATGTCTCGTCCTATCTCTGTTTATATCATTATTGCTTCATTAAGTTCAACTACTATACTGTATACATGAGCATATTCTAAGAGTATAATATTACATTTGACTTTTCTCATACAATGTTAATTTTCTACCAGAACTGAAATGATTCCATTCGATTTACATATTGTATTATATTTTTCCAGGTTGTAAATAGTGTATGTCTCCATGTAATAATGACTGTCATTCAGACTACCACAGTTTTTCAACGACAAACTTTGGTGATGTTTTTGGCAGAGATTGTTATAGTTTAATTTTAGTTGTCGCTATGACGTATCGTGTGAATTCCGGCGATTACCATCGTCGGTCACCCCTGATTTCGGAATAGATAATAGCTAATATCTGCAAGAAGTAAATGAGCGAGTTTAGGGTCCCGCGAATATCAGACGTGGGGGGCTATTGTTTCGGCTCGTTGATTTCATTATTTTCACCTGGAACAACGGCCAGCTGGTCTGACTCTCATCACGCCCGGTTTCCTCTGCCATTTCGCACCACTGGCGTATCTGGAGGGGTTAATTTCCCCGGGGATGATAAAATGAAGGCAATCATATTATTATTATTATTATTACGCCAATAAAACAGATAAAATGATGAAAAAATTTGAGGCTATGCCACCAAACCAATAGAATGGGCAATATCAAACGATAAGCAGCAATAGATGAAACGACGTGGTGTCGCTGATAATATATGTAACGATCAAACTGTAAAACTTCAGAAATGAGCTATAGTTTTGTATATTTTCAGAAAAGCTGTTGATCCCAAAAACTTCAAGCATTGTTATTGTTATTGAAAAGAAAAAAATCATAATCATAACTGCTTAAATCAGTATATAGGAGAAAAAATTATATGCTCATTATAAAAAAAATAAATTGAAGTCGATCTAAAGTGTGAGAGATAAAATGAGGTAAATTTTAGTGGCGAGTACTTTTTTTGTAACAAGCACAATAAAATTTACTTTTCATAAAAGCAGATTTTCATCAAGCATTGGCCAATAGCCTCAGATATCTGAAAAAGCTATTCATTAGCTATCAAATATCACGAAATATATTTTTATTTGATTCAGAGATAACTTAAGAATCAATCTTTTCAACAATTCAGTTTCTTTTTGGGCTTTTTTACTGCATTTCAGCTTGTTTCCTGTATAAACTATGTCCGTGCCAACTACAAAGTTGCTGCTTTCGACAAGATTATTGAAATTAAACAATGCGTCTTGATAAGAGACAAAACAGAAATGGTCTCACCACTGTGTTTTGGGAGCTCCCCATTCTATTTGTCTTGAAGTGCTCAAACTAATTTTTATTTAGAGACATTCCACTAAAACTTCATCAGGGATGAGGATGATGATATTGTTCAACTAACCCTAACAAAATGGACTAACAACAACTTAGTTTAGGCAAAGAAGGTTTTCAGGCAATACAGCAAGGCCAATTTCTGTCACGAGTCTTTAAAACCACCAATTAATTATTGTTGTCTCAGTTTTAGCGACCATGATACTATTTATACGAGGCTCTGAACGTACATATAACAATTTTAACACATTTTTTTTAGATTTCTTTGGCGTCGACAGTCATGGCCATTAGCTTCGTTTTCTTTCTAGATTTCGTTAAACCCAGATATGCCTGAAATTTTTTTATCGAATATTGTTGTATTTTCATGTCAAAGTTAATTCAGTGTATGGGAAAAATAGAAAAAAATCCAGAATGACCAATATTCTCAAAAAACAATGTCCTTTGAGAATGACGGTAGGCACACAAGTGGAAATTCATTTGAAATACTTCATTTTATGTTGGACATGATAAAATACAGTAATATGCAATATATGTAGAAAACGAACTCAAATAGGTAGATGAAAACTCATTATTCTCTGACATGAAACAAGTTACATGCAGTGCAACATTACATTTCTCACATTTCGTAGAAACCTTCTTATGGCACTTTCGACATCTTGTCTGTTTTTTCTGTGGTATGATCAGATGATCCATACGGTCATATCGAGAATCTGTATTTTCAAGTTGTGAGGGTTTTGATCTTTTGACGAACTTTCTTTGGTTACCCTCTAGAGTTGATAAAACAATTCTTCAACGAACGGTCATATCGAGAATCTGTATTTTCAAGTTGTGAGGGTTTTGATTTTTTGACGAACTTTCTTTGGTTACCCTCTAGAATTGATAAATCAATTCTTCAACGAAACGTCAAGTGATCAAGTTTCCCTGCAAGATCCAACATATGAAATATCAAAGGCATGTACCATTTTTTTCCACGTAATGCTACTCGATACAGACTGAAATTCTGATGTGATCGGTCAACACCCCTCATACTTCGATTATAGAGGACAGTATTGAGGTTGTTGTATCTGAATATTTTTCTTCTCCCTCAGAGAATATCGATTCACTGTATGCGTAGGATGGATAGGTACTGCATTCGACATGCAGGAAACAACTCTGTTATCATGTCATTTGACGATCAGTATTCAATTTTCATTAGATCTAAAATCAAAATATCCTCTTTTCTTCTTTTTGATTTCAGTTGAATTGATTATCCCTGATAGTACCTGTTATACGAATATTTCTTCTTTTCAGCTCTACACCTAATGAAACATTTGTGAAGAAATTATCACAAAATATGTGGCATGGTTGTTTTTCTAAAGAAGAGATAACGTTGACGTACTGAAGAATAACTGATGGTCCTAAACCATAATCTCTAAATTTTGGATTGATTTCTCTTTCAGCACCCTGATATGGCTCAATCCATACAACATATCGCTGGTAGTACCTGTCCATACTTTGTAGCCATATCGAATTGGCTTGCCGCTAATGAATTGCTTGCAGCCATGATGCCCGAAATAAGGCACCATGGCTTCATTACCACTGTGGTTCTCCCGTAGACGATCGTATTCTTGAAATGATGCCTTCATTTTTTGAATCAGATTTCTAATTTTCCCGTATCTGTCAAACTGATCTAAATTTGCGTTATCACAGCAATGTAAATAGCTAAATATATATTCGAAACGATCTCCCGATAGTACATTTGAGACTAAATCATTATGAGAATCGGCAGAATTTTCCCAGAACATTCGACGGCGTGGTACCGGCACTAACCCGCTAAGCAAAAATATTGCAAAAAAGTTTTTCATTTCTTCTCTTGTTATGTTTCCAACTTTGTTCTTGCTAGTAGCATACAATGTAATGTACATTTGAATATGTAACGAACATTTCAATTATCTCGTGATTCCAAAAACATGAAAATAATTCACTGGGTGAATTGTTATTTAGAACATTTTTTTGGCATGGAAACAGAACTTCTTCTGGAATAAAATTTTGAGCAACCCACTGGTAAGATTTCTTTTTGACTTCAATTTTCCTTTTCTTTATTCGACCTCTCAACTATATCAAAGGAATATTATCTTCGCTGTCTGTGTCATCAAGATCATTGTACGGAAGCGGAATTATCTTGAGAATATTCTTTCGATTAGTGACTTCCGAATCGTCACGAAAAATTTCAGCTTCTGCTCGAAGCTGTGACCCTGGAAGATTATTTATATTCACACCATCTTCATCACCTGAGTCTTCATCCGTAACTGGCTTACAAGCATTCGTTGGAGGAAAGACTGTTAGTGCTAGTTCATTGTGGCCGTCGTCACCCAACCAACTTGAAGTTGAGTGGTGTGTCCATCATAAATTGTATGACTCGTTCATACGCGAAATAACCTGTTTTCTTCTAACTGTGCCTGCATTATTATGAGCAATACATCATAATATCGAATTCAATTGGCGCCATCTGAGAACACTCATACAAACTTAGCCGAAATGCATTACACAACTCTCGTGTCTGTATGTCCTTATGGAAGGACAGTAGCCATAACTGAATACTTCTAGCCACACCACAGTCCCGTTAAATACGGAAACGTTCAGTGATTTTTTTCACAGCTTTCAGTTAATCCGAGTTGGTTTCAACCCAAACTACGCCTATGGAGTTATGCTTTATCTGTTCTCCATTTCAGTGTCCATATATCTCTCGAGTAGTGTACAGTTGGGGCAGTTTATTAGTCAGCAACCCCTGCGGCAGACACTACTAATTTAACAAAATATGGTTCTGCTAGGAATTATAAGACTGAAGGATTGAGCCACGTTTGAAAATAAATTATTCGAATGCTTCGTTTGGAAGATAATCGAACGAATTTTAGTCAACACGGTGTTACGCAGATTTGCCAGTTAATGTTGATTTACTTCTTCAATCTAACTCAATAGATAATTTTCATAAAGATATCGATATCATTAAGCAAATTGCAGTAAAGAACGGATTTAAAGTTGAATTAATAGACAAGATACTTTTCAAAAAGTCTACGGAAAAGCAATTCGAGACGTTTTTTCTATTGATTGATTAGATGATCAAAATCAAAATTATAGTGCTCTAATAGTGCTAAAATTCAAACATTTTACTGAATGACCAACTGGATTTGAATAGATCACCATTCTTAGAAATCGCTGTTGCCCTAGCCTTTGTGGACATATAGATGTAGAAGGAATGTATGCTCTATACAGGGTGTGACGTTAAAATTTTCCAGTATTCCTGAGGCAATTTAAGAAAAAAAAGTCTATATCAACTTGTGTCCGGAAATGTTGTGTTGAAATTGATTTTATTTTCTTTCTTTGAAAATAACTTTTGCAAAAAATAAGTTATTTGACCAATAAGTTCACTAGCCCCCTCTGTTGCTAAAATGGAGACAAATTCACCCCAATCTGATTTTTTTAGCACATTTATGAGTATCTACTAAGCAATATTCAATTTATCGATATTGAAAATAAAAATGAAAGAAATTTCGCTAGAAATATCGTTCGATTAAGGATATACGTATAAAAACATTTTCCACAGGTATAAAAGATGATAGGGCAATATTATGGAGGATAAAAAATATCAACGCCTGGTACAGTCGAAAGCATGAAGCGTTACATTTTGGAAGTCTTTGCCTCGATGACGATTGTAATAAGAACGGTTCTGATATCAATGTATAAA
>WOGP01000560.1:0-23534 GCA_015342065.1 Leptinotarsa undecemlineata | reverse complement strand
TATATATATGTGTGTAAATTTGAGACGAGATCAGTGCAATATAATACCATATCGAATTTAAATGAAATTTAGTTTCAACCAAAAGGAAACTGAAGACTAGAAGAAACTGAATACTAGAAGATACACGATATTCGATAAACCTCAAATCAAGATAAAAACGTTCTCTTCATTGCAATAGATTCCTTCGCAGCGACAATTGAAAGCTTATTAAGAGTTTTCTTTTTATATCTTTCCACAACTGGATGATTTTTATTTCCTAAAACTTTGTTCTCAATGTGCAGGAGTCATTGCAATGTCAGAAATCAACCCGATAAGAATCCCCACTGTCCTTTTTCAGTTGAGTCATTTGGGATCTGGCTAGATACTGACCGCATCGTAAAATCTCTATTACCGTCCATTATAATAGATAACAGGACGTGACTATTCACCTACTGTCATGACACTTGGAAATGGCTCGTTAATTTCTGAATAATACAGAAATTGACACCCGTTATGAAAGGTGTGAATAACATTTACAGTAAATTAGTTAAGATATTAGGGTTGTTATTGTCTTCTGGCATGAAAAGCTTCCCTTCAATTACTCTTCAGGGCCCAGTAATTGTGATAGTTATTTTGACCCACAAAGGCCCACAAAGTTCATTAACATGCAATGCCTAGCTGGAACGAATACGTAATCTATAACAATATTCTATAGAGAATGTGAACGAACCATTTCCAGTATTATGAAACATCAAGATTCTTCTCTTTCTCAACGGTAAGATATTCGCCAACCTGGATCAGGTAAGAAAGGATTTTGACTTGCAGACGATTTTAATGCTGACGAAATTAATCGACGTGTGTTATATTAATGAAAGTGCACCATTTCTATTATCGCATATTTCGATTAAATTCAATGACTATTCATAGAGATATAACAGTTTTGAGTACACTCATAAAAGGTAACAACACCTTTGGAATATTCAATGAATATATATTCACAGTTTTTTTTATTGAATTCAACAGAATCAAATCTTAAAACTTCAAATTACATACAAATGTAATCTACTTACCAACTCTTGAAAGAATTTACGATTCCGTATCAAATAACAAGCTAAGGCTAATATCCCATCAGTAATTTTCTGATCAAAAGTCTGCAGTTCTGCTCCTGGATTCATTGTTGTCCTTCTTAATTAGTTTCATTTCAATTGCCGAACAAGAATGGAGTATTTTTCATATCAACATTTTTTTTCTATTTCAATCTACATTAAAGTAGACTTGAAAGAAATGTTTCAAGTTAGTTCATAATTACGTGTCAACCAAAGTATTTTTTAAATGTTTGAGATGTCTAGTTCCTCCACCATGATGAAATACAGAGCCCATCGATTGATGATACAAATTGATATACATTAGCGTCGCAACAATATATGAGCTGTAACCCATCTGAGCTACAAGTTCTCACAAACTCTCTCACTTTTTGCATTTTCTTGCTTGTTGATAGTTTTGGATCATCTTTAGATAGATATAGAGGTTCAGAGTTTTTAGTGGATGATATCAAACTTTTCTTCAACCTTCCTAAGAACCTCTGAAGTCCTCTCAGTATGTTCAGTATATTGTAGGTTTTTTGGCTCCCCATGAGGTGAAACTCATCGTGTCAGACCTGGTCAGAGACCTTGGACACATCAACGCAACATCCTCTGTTTCCAAAAGTTCAGCTTAAGACTCCAAAGTAAAGGTATCCAAGATAGAAACATTTTTGGCTCCCCATAAGAAATTTACTTTGAAAAAACTGAAAAATCTCTTATCAGACCTGGTCAGGGACCTTGGCCACATCAACGCAACAGCCTAAGTCTCCATACAAATATAACCTATTCACCAACTGTTGAAAGAATTTACGATTATGTACATCATGTACGATTATGAGCTAAGTTCTCACAAACTCTTTCACTTTTTTCACTTTCCTGCTTGGTGATGGCTCTGGATCATGTTTAGATATGCCTGCAGATCCAGTGTTCTTAGTGAATAATATCAAACTTTTTTCAACCTTCATGACAACCTCTGAAGTTCATTCCGTATGTTCAATATATTGTAGGTCTGCTTATACTGTTCTCAATAACAATGTTGATATTTAGACTCAGCAGGACCATTCAGATGCCTATGTTGAGCTCTTCAAGTCCTCAAAAGATCTTTTGTCTATGAAAAATGGCAGGATTTCACTTTAATTTCTGTTTCCTGCTTACAAAAAGCCAATTTTCAACTCCCAGAGAGGAGTTCTCATCACAGAGACGTAACTTAGCTATCCCCTGTTTCATATCCTCAATCCGGCATGAAGGCCAGGATTCGCGGTCTGCTCAGAAACCTTTGGCCTTGACCACAATCAATTCCGCCTCCTCCATGCTTCTCCTGAGCAATTCTTTACCTTTTTTATGATTTGTACGGCTGTCTGAGAAAGTATTATTCAATTTGCAGACCAAACCCTTCCCAATCAAGTCAACTGGTCATTGATCAAAGTGTATCAATGTACAGCAGGCTCATTGTTCAACCTAGTTTGTTCTTGAGAACTCCTGTGTCTTCTTTATGTGTCTGTCTCTTTGATGCATCTGTTGTGGCTCTCTGATCTACTACAACGTTACAATTTCACCCACTTTTGCCCTCCTGACAGGTTTTTCTGTCGCATTCTGATTTTCGCTAGTCCTGTAGTTGAAGTTTTGGAGAAGCTGACATCAAGCTTCGAATGATTCTGACTTTACTCGTTCACACATCTCCAGGGCAAACTTTATTTTGAGGGGAGTCACTTGAAGAGAGGATACTGAAGATCCAACCGATATGAGGAAAGAGTTGTCTATCCACATCAATATTGCTCCCTCATGATTGATATTGATTCCTCATGGAAAGATGTCTTTCGCAACTTCACATGTCACTTTATTTATTTCAGTATGCATGATCTATACATCTTTGTGAAGATGTCTATTCATATGTTCAATTTTGTTCAAATTTGGAGGGGTAGAGTTGAAACTCTATTATAATTTTCTAAAATCATTTGAGTTGACAACATCGAACATCAATATTGGTTTTTCAGAAACCGATATATTTTTGAGCTGTACCATTTTGTTTCTCATTGTCGTTATTGAAAAAAATTCAGTCTGTTCTGAACATGAAAGAAAGATTAACTTTTATGCCAACAAAATATTATACATCACAGAAAATTGTTGTGATATTAATATTCTATGAGAGCTGATGAATAATAAAATTTAATTTGTAATAAATGAGAGTGGGTACAATGTTATTTATTCACCATGCCACAACTTCATATAAAAATTAAAAAAATTAACAGACAGAATATAAACTTGTTTTACATTGATACTTATACATTACTCTCTGACAAATTTCTAAAGCTCAAAAAATACTGAAAGGAAATTCTCCTCGTGCTGTCACAATAAATTTCATAATCTGTTGGATATTCCTATAAATTTGAATATAATGGAGCAGAAGAAACCAAGCACACTGATACCAACATAAAGGTATTTAATGTGGTCGTTATTGATTTATAGCATCATTTACATATCATAAATATGAATTAATCTATTAAGATCTTAATATATTATTTAACGTCATCATTTTGACCAGTTGAACGATCTTCAGAGGTGGCCAAGAAAAATAATTTTTCATTTAACATACAGGGTAGGAATTGAAATTAGCCAACACAGGCATGGTCGTTGAAGAGTCTGAAATTGATGCTCTCATTCAAAAGTTCATTATCTTATGTAAGAAATACTTCTTCAAAATTTCAATTGGGATGTTTTCAGAAACATTTTCTAAAAAATAAACAAGCTCTTTCCATTGAGAGAACTTTAAAATAAAATCAGTAAAGGAAAAAATTTTAATTCTTAGTCCTTTCAAATAACAGCATGATAGTATATTATTTGTTTAATAACTGATATTTTCCCAACCATTCTACGATCTTCCAAATTATCAAGTTTGTGATGTTTGTGTCTCCAACTATGCCAATTCCTTTTTGTATATAATATAGCAGCCTCTGAAAATGTAAGATGCAGCAGTCAGAAATGTCATGGATATACCGGGAATATAAATATGGTGTATCTCTTTTCAGAAGAAACTATGGAAAAAGATATGGAAAAAATCTCTTCTGTTGAGTTAACTATGGTGATAGGCAAAAACATCATATTAATTTATCCTCTGATTATTTGTCCAGTGTCCAAATGTATGCAACATTCTTACTTCTTTGTCGATGTTCTTCTTTTTTGAATAACTCCCTAAATACTATTTATTTTCGTACTCAACTGTTACAAAATCTGCAACAGAAAGTGATGCTCTTGATTTGAGTCTTCAGTCATATTTTCATTACACTTTCCAGATTCAAATTCACCCAATAACTCAGAACTGCACCCACTTTCTTTACCCTTCTCATGGCTAATTCATCTCCATTTCTATATCAGCTATTTCCTGTTCCTGACATCCTGATATCCAATTCTGATATATTTATTTTCTTAGGGAAAACTGATGCCTGGCATTACATTCGAAACTTTAATACTCCTAGCCAAAATTTCCTCCAAATCTTCATCAAGATATAAAACTCCTGGTTGCTAGCGAATATTTCCATTATCTATTCTGCTATCTGAATAAAAAAGTGCAGTCGTCTGCGCAGAAAAATATTCGATTTCTGATCGTCTTCAATGGGTGGATGTACGATATATAATGGTTTAGACACGATGAGACCAGCGGTAATGGTAGAGGTATCTGAGAGAAAACCATTTTTAGCTCCCTATGAGAAATTTACTTTGAAAAAACTGAAACATCGTAGTTGAATCCACAAATTCTCATATCAGACCTAGCCAATATCCTTGGAAACATCAACGCAACAGCCTAAGACTTCAAAAACTCAAGAGAAGAGGTCTCCGATGAGGAAGATTTATGGCTCCCCATGAGGAATTTGCTTTGAAAAAACTGAAACATCTCGTATCAGATCTGGTCAGAGATCTTGTATACATCAATGCAACAGCCTCTGTCTCCAAAAGTTCAGCCTGAGACTTCAAAGTAGAGGTATCCAAGAGAGGAATATTTTTGGTTTTTGGCTCTTCATAAGGAATTGACTTCGAAAAAACTGAAACTTCTCCTGTCAGATCTGGTCAGTGACCTTAGACATATGAACGCCTAAGACTTCAAAATTTCAGCCTGAGACTCAGAAGTAGAGGAATACGAGAGAGGAACATTTATGGCTCCCCTTGAGGAATTCACTTTGGAAAAACTGAAACATCTCGTATTGGACCTGGTCAGAGATCTTGGAAATATCAACACAACAGCCTAAGTCTCCAAAAGTTCAGCCTAAGATTCCAAAGTAGAAGTATTCGAGAGAGAAACATTTTGGCTCACGATAAAAATTGAATTTGAAGAAACTGAAACATCTCGGCTCCACAAGTGTACTTTTTATCACATTGACTTTGTCTCAGTCTATTTGATCCAATGTAGGGTCTACTCGAGTATTTTTGGAACTGACTAAGCTTTGAAATTTATAAACTTCAAATGCATCTGCATCTAGAAGATTGTTAGGAGCTAATGGTGGAAAAAGCAAGTTTTCGTTTTCTGCACTCGAGATGGCATCACGTGATTTATAGCAAGCATACAAAGTTGCGACCACTTTGTTCCTGAATGGTTGCTATTTTTATACCAATGCTTCATTGATGAAGAACTTTTTATCTTCAAAGATCTGGATTGGCGCTAAAATTAAACCTAGAACAAGCATGCATGGCTTTTTATTTTTAGAAAGGTTGATAATTCACTCGTCTATTTCTTGATATGAAAGATATTGATTTCCTGTTTTTAATTCCTGTCACACTCTGAAAGAAACAGAAAATCTTATCTGTTTCGAGTGGAATGTTCACATTTTTTTCGAATACCAAATCCCTATTTAATAAATAGCATGAAACAAGATGTTTTCCATCTCGAAGCTTTTGACCTAACAAGAACCCCACAAATAAAGTTAAAGAAACTTTATCGTCAAGATGTTTATCAATTCCACATTGTAATAATATCATGTTGCATGAGAAAAAATCGCCGAATCTACAAAGAGACCGTAACATCTTGACCCCAGACCTCCTAGAACAAAGAACTAAACGCTCTGGGCTATGCACTGACCAATAGTCGTATCTTAACGACATCTCTCGTTCATATGAATATTCTTTTCTGATGCTAATACGCGGTACACCTGTACGTGCCACTACGAAAATGTCATTTTCCTGCTCTACATAATAATACCCCACGGAGAGACGGCTCAGCCAAGATGCATCTTGTCATTGTACACATGTCGTTTAGATATGCGTTCTAATAAGAGACAATTGCATGTTTTAGGTTGGTGGGCCTGGATTATTAGATTGCTACTGCCAGTACGTGATATATTTTAGCTGATAGGATCTTCAGAAACAGGGCTTTACTTGGTTAACTCAACTAGTGACGATACAAAGCAAAAATAAAGAACAGGGTTCTGTATTTGGGCCACTTCTTTTCACCCGCTGAATAAGTGATTTCCATACATACATACAGAGATACCAAGTTCACCATTACGCCAATGATAAACAACTATATATCTCCTTTAGTTCCCAAATAAAATCATATCAAAAATATGCTTTATTACCCAAGAGCTGAACATAGTACTCGCAAAGTCTAGTAAATTGAAACGAGTATATGGGACATCAAATTGAAAAATATAAGCTGTAAAATAATGCTTAGAGACAACAGCAGAACAGAACAATATTAAGCCCAGCTGAACAGATACAAATATAAGTACATGAATATATGAATATTTAGATGTAAATATATAATGCTATGTAATGAACATTGATTGCCATTTCGTGTTGATTTCAATAACTTGTTTTCACAAAGCTACATGCCAATTACTCGATAGAGCCGTGGTAGAATTCGTCCACACTATAATAGGGCCTCCCAATAAGGCATTCTTTTACTTTCTTTCTGAATTTCTTTTCATTATATATAGCTTCAAATTAATGGGAAGGTTATTGAATAACTTCTTGCTATTGGAAATAATAGAATTTGGTGTACGGGGCTAGATTAGGTGTGGAAAGGGAAATAAAGTAAGACTGTTAAGTTTAGGTGTTATTGAATTGAGTTTTATATTTTTTTTTGGTAAGACACACTGTTTCCAAAATAAATAGACATCCTAAGGTCACCATTATCTGCTTCAAAGATAATGGCCGGGATGAATCCCTGAAAATACCATATTGAAATGGAATTGTCCACAATTTTTCCAGAAAAAATTCCATAACATAAATAGGACTCAATTTGTGCAAAATGAAATCAAAGAGGCATTTACCTGATTCACAACAAACAACAGAACTCCACCATATCTCCATGATAACCTCAAGTCACAGTTACCTCTTAAAAACTTCAAAAAAGACCTAAATCTCTAACCACAACGAGGCACTAGTTCTACATTATATTACTTTTTTCAGGCTATCATGAAGGTTTCGATTTCCCAGATCTTATTATTCCAAACTGCGACTGTATGACAAATAATTTCAACAATTTGTGCTTTTTTAAAATAATTTATCAGTCGTTTATAATTCTTTCTCGGTTCCTTATAAAAATTTGTGTTTTCTTATTTAGATGTCTCGTACGATGGTCCTGGATTCGATTCCTAAATGTTTTGGCAGTTTGACCAATATATACCTTAGCACACGTTCCACACTTTGATTCATATATTCTTGATTTCTCGGATTTGGATATTTTGTCTTTATTATTTTTAACTAACTTTCCCAAAGTTCTACTCGTTCTATATGGAATTTTAATATCCTGTTTTCTCTAAATGAAGCCACTTTTTCCGTTGGTTGTCCAAAATACTTTAAAGCTCTCTACCTTATCAATAGAAAAAACGTCGTAGACTTTCTTGGCAAGTATTTTGTTTATCAATTCGGCTTTAAACCCATTGATAACTGCAATTTGCTTGATGATATCAAGTTCTATATTGAAATTCTATATTGAAACCTTCTACAGGTTTTCATAGCCGACGTATCGTCTATTACTGCGGTATACGTCATCGAAGGAACCACGGAAAGAAATATAGGTACTCTTACACTTAAAAGTTTACTTCTCAAGAGGCAAATATCTTTCCTGTTTATTGTATTAATGATTGAAGTTTCAATTCAAACATGTGTGGAAATTCCTTCTTTTGTTACCAGAGGACGTTTTGGTTCTATCTAAAAAAACCGTGCTGGTAACAATACCTCAAAATGATATTCTGAATCAAAGTTATTTCATGAAATTTTGAGACAGATTACCATTTTAATGAAATTCATTCTCACACCCACAAACATATATTGTGACTTTTCCTTTCAATCTGTGAAGTATCACGATAAATTTTCAGCGGTTATGAATGACTACTGTGTCATAGTGTCCACACTCCACTGATATAACAACTTGGAACGGTTCGATTATCGAGTATTTCACACAGAATAAGTTGTTTGGTTTACGGATTAGGCCATAGAGGTGGTCTGGACCCATTTCACTAGCCAAATGGCAACAATGACTGTCAATCATTCAATTCGACACACAAAAACGTTGTTATAGCCTTGTTATGCTTAAGAGATCCAATTTTGAATATTTTTGTTACGCATTTGCTCATGTAGAAGAGAGTATCAGAGTTGTAACAGCTTGTCAACAACTTTCTACAGGGAGCTCTGTTTTGAGAACCCAATTGAATATTATGGTATAAATGTTTGTATTCTATGCATATTCTGACAGTTCAACTAATTTTCTTTTATATGATACGTGAATCCATTACAATATTTTGGAATATTCATCTCTCTCAACTACCAGAAAACACCCATTTCCCCGGCATATGCCACGTTGGATATTGAATTATATATGACAAACATTCATGCAAAATTCGTCACATAGGTTAGTCTCACAGAGGCTTCTCGTTCATCCAGCAGCATAACCTTGCTGGAATTATTCGAGTAGATCGCCTACATACCGGTTTCAAAGTATAATCTCTCATAATTACAGGAAATATCCGACCAAGACAGCAAAGTGCCTAAAATTTGATTAAATTCAACGCAACTTTGCTGCGCTGCGTATTCTTCTGAAAGAAATATTGCTACTACTAACTTCATCTCGTGAACAAATCCCCAAGCTGGAAAATACGCCCAATGTACCACTACTCTAAATATCTTGGCATTCTCCTTGAAGAAAACCTCACCAGGAACGCTCACTTGGAAAACGTTTTACACATAATCATTCGACATATCCCTATGGATATGTCGAATGATTTGTGGTAAAACTTTGGGTTTAGGTCCCAAACAAATCCATTGGATTCAGGTGAAGATTGCCAGGCCAATCATTACTTATGGGGCAACTGTTTGGTGGCCAAATACTTTACAGAAAACGGCCCAGGCGAAGTTCTTTGGCTTACAGAGACAGGCTTGTCTAGCCATCAGTCGTGCAGTCAGTACCATACCTTCAGCGGCCATGGTAATCCTTCTAGGTATATCTTCTCCCCACAATTTTCTGAAGAGAGAGGCTAGATAGACTGCATATAGATTTGTGCACATTGCCAATAGCAGAATTCAATTTAATGCAGAGTGCAACAGATTGTTGGTTGTCACTGGAAATCACAGCATTCTGGAAATGACCTCTGACTTTTTGCTTCCAACTGTCAACTATGAACTGCCTTATAAAGTACTGTTCCGAGTAGAGAGGACGGGATCTCCCGGGAGAAGGGAATATTAAGAGCAGATAGTTGTTGGTTCACAGATGGATCAAAACACCTTCCAGTTCTGGAGCAGTTTCAATCGCAGACCCAGGACAGAGATGTCTAAATTGGTAGCAATTTGCCAAAAACGACTCTAGCTGCGATAGAAAGTCTCAACATATTGTCTCTGGTGTGGACAACAGCAGGGGAATTCGGAGTGTCTTAAGGACAGTGTGTGTCGCCTCTTTTTGGAAAATGATGAAACATCAGAGCATATACTTTGTGCCTACCCCGTTGGGAAAGATTTTTAGATTTCTGTTTTGAATTAGGTTTTTAGACTTCGGCGATAGAGCCGTAATCTTACCACCCGACCTGAAAGATCATTCACCATAAAAAACTAATCGGCTTCGTTATGAAGCTGTGTTTATTTAGTCGAGTGTGAATAGAGTGAGCCACAATAAACCCGCAAAGGTTAATTGTGACCAACCTAACCTAACCTAACCTAACCTAACCTAACCTAACTTAACCTAAGCTAACCTAACCTAATATCTGAGGGTGATAGTAAATTGTTGAGACAACTTCGAGTTTTTATTCTTCGCAAATCTATTTCACTCCAGTTTGAAATATAATTGATTTCTACCAGAGGGTAATGGATGCTAATCGAGCAACTTCAGACCATTTCTACAAGAAACTTCTACTTCAAAGGAAGACTACTAACTTGGACATTTGATTTGATCGAGAATGTCTCCGGAGCAGGAATTTCAAATAATCAGCTGATGATGAACCTATATAAGTTCGACACATGTACTGATTGATGGTTTTACTGTTCAAATATCTGAGGGTGACAATAAATTTTGGTGCCACTTTGAGTTCTTATTCTTCGCAAAACTAATTTTTTATTCCTTTATATTCTTATACATTAATGAAAGTATTAAATTGTTGCGAATATTTCAACAACCAGTTTATTTTTTCACAGCGGCATAACATATTATACGTGTGTATATCAATTCGACAGAAAAAGTAATAATTCTGTGGTATCGATCGTCCTCTCTTATACTTTTCTCTAAAGGACTCGATTTGTAGAACAGTGATGATAACAAGTAGGTAAATACGTCGTTTGTATAAACAAGATCCACACTAGAAATAACATTTCTCATGGCAAAACTCGCTTTTCAATAATTACCAACTTGCAAAGGAACAGCTCCCTAATCTCCTCTAATGCGATTAGAGGGTAGAATGCCTCTTTTTTCACGTCCTTTTTCAGGCAATTGTTACGATGACAGTAAGACACCCTTATAGGCAGGGCACATGTGTTATTTTCGTCATTACGTTTGGACGGAAGAGGATTATATTGGCCAGAGAAAAGAGTTTACCGTGTGGAGAATGCTTTTCAAGGGCCTGGTAAGGGTTCAAAATCTAGCTGGACCGCTGGAAGCGATATAGAAAAAGGATCTGTGCTTCCTGACCCACCCACAGGACAATCCGACAAATCGGATCAAAAAGTCGACAATATTGTCGTGGTATACAATGGACTTCAACAGTTGAACAGATTTAACGCGTCAATGTATTTTTCCAGATTGTGGCAAAAGGCGAAGGGAACAATGGAGTTTTCCAAGTTTATTGATTTGGATGGCCTGAATTTATAAAAGAAAAAGTTCCTCTTGGATAAAGAAAAGTGAAGTTTATAGTTATATTCATAATCATTACCAATCAGTTTTTCAATGTTTGATTGGGATTTCTCGAATTTGTTCTAATTCCAAGTTCTGTCTTAATATTTCGCTGCCTGTACCTGTAATATTTCGATTTATTTCGGTTTTCGGTTCGAAGTAATATTTTCTAGTCATCAAACCTTCTGAATTGCCCAACAGAGTAGCCTTCAATATAGCCTTATAAACGATATAAAATAAGAACTTTTGCCAAACATTTTATTATGTATATACCATTCCATTACAGTCTCGAATTGGTGTGTAGAGAAAATATTTTTTTGACATTGAGTAATGCATCTTTCCAGCGCTTTCTTCTATAGTTTTAGCTAGTTCCTTTCGTTTGTCCCACTCTTGACAGTTGGTTCATAATCACCGATTTGGAGAGCTGTCGGATCCCTAGAAACGACCACTCTCGAAAATTGAAGTGCGAGTTAAGGACTTACGAGATATCACCTTTTAACGATGGTGACTCCGAACACTGGTAGGACAATAAAAGTTGATCGTCCAGCCTTCCGTTGGAACCACCGGTTCACACAGCGATTGATTGAGTGGGTGGAGCAAGCCAGCAACCACAACCCACCTGGCTACAGTCATACGGTGCAAAAGCTTATGATATTTGATTAACCATTTCGTTTATGTGCTGATATCATCCAAGATTATCTTGAAATAACTTCCATAATGGAACGAGGGGTTTTCGAGTATGCCATTTGGGTTGAAATGAGCATCAAATTTCAGAAATGACTTTCACGGGGTTGAACTGGAAGATAACCAAAAACTAACCCTCATAGTATAACACAGGTATTACGAGTATACGAGAATGCCATTTGGATTGAAAACAGCTCCAGTTACTATCCAGAGGGTCATTGACAATACCTTGGACATGAAGAGTGACTTCTCCTATGTTTGGGTAGTACTAGGAAATAACAAAAATTAGTCCGACAGTATCATTTGGATTGAAAGCAGCTCCAGTCACAATTAAGAGGGTCATTGACAACACCTAGGAAATGAAAAGTGGTTTCTAACAAGTTCAGGGGCAAAATTTATGATAATTGAATAACCATTTTGTTTATGTGCTGATCTCATCCAAAATTATCTTGAAATAACTTCCACAGTGAAACGAGGGGCTACGAGTATGCCATTTGGCTTGAAATGAGTATCGAATTTCAGAAATAACTTTCACAGGGTTCAGGAAGCAGTGGAAGATAACCAAAAAATAATCCTAACAGTCGAACAAAGGTATTACGAGTTTACGAGGATGCCATTTGGATTGAAATCAGCTTCAGTTACTAACCAGAGGGTCATTGACAATACCTTGGACATGAAGAGAGGCTTCTCCTAGCCTTGGGTGATACTAGGAAATAACAAAATTTAGTCCGAGAATACCATTTGGATTGAAAGCAGCTCCAGTTACTATTCAGAGGGTTATTGGAAATACCTAGGATATGAAAAGTGGTTTCCAACAAGTTTAGGAGCAAAAGCTCATGATATTTGATTAACCATTTGGTTTATGTGCTGATATCATCCACAATTATCTTGAAATAACTTCCATAATGGAACGAGGGGTCTACGAGTATGCCATTTGGGTTGAAATGAGCATCAAATTTCAGAAATGACTTTCACAGGGTTGAAGTAGCACTGGAACTTAAAACTTACCCTCATAGTAGAACACAGGTATTACGAGTTTACGAGAATGCCATTTGGATTGTTCTCAGCTCCAGTTACTATCCACAGGGTCATTGACAATACCTTGGACATGAAGAGTGGCTTCTCTTAGGTTTGGATAGTAGTAGAAAATAACAAAAATTATCCGAGAATACCAACTGCATTGAAATCAGCTCCAGTTACTATCAAGAGGGCCATCGAAAACACCCTGGACATGAAAAGTGGTTTTGAACGGGTAGCAGTAGAAGATAATCCAAAAATCATTTGAATGAAAACTAGCTTTGTTTTCTAAGTAGAGAGTTATTGATAACGTTTAAAGAGGTCTACGAGATAAAGTTTTGCTATATTCCCATATGTATCACCTTATTGCCAAAATACATGAATAATCCTAAAAAAGCTTCCTCAGAAGGTTAAGAATGAAGAATTTGAAAGTCCAGAAGAAATTTCATCAAATCTGTAGAAACTGGACACTTACTAGTTAACACCAACGTCGGCTTTTTTTTTCATATTCTTTTTCTGAGGACAAAACATACGCACTACAGGAAAATCCTCAAGGCGCTCTAACAGCGGTGCCTATGCGAAAATAGCGATTTCCATTGACTTTGACTCGCTGGAGATTAAATCCATTCAGAAAATCGTTCTCCAAGAGAGATTGTTCACATAATTTTTTGAAATCCAGTTTACTCCCCACTTTTCCTGAAAATATGTGTTCATCTGTTGATGCCCTAAGGCCAAGAAAATCAAAAAATTCGGGAATAAATTTTCAGATAATATGAGATAGAAATCAATCTGAAATTGTATATGAATTATATCTATACATGAAAATTTTGCCTGGGTCGTGCCTCATACGCTACTTTGATCATCCAAGTCACCGTTTCCAACGACATAGTAAAAAAATTCCACCAATCGGAAATAACCTCTAATATACTGCGGATGGATTTCATCAATCGCAATCTACATTTCAACAAACCCTGCAATGTAAACAGCGAAAAATACTCGAGGTAAATGTAATATTAGCATCAGTCGCGTCTCGGGATGTGATTTGGGCTATCCGAGCAATCTCGCAGACCAATTGGATGCCTCATCTCGGGGGATTTGGGGGGATTTAGGGACCGCGGCTCCCCAAACCAATATCGCATTACACCGAGTTTGGCTTCTTACAAAAATATACGTTAAATTTTATAGGCGTTTATGCGTAAGCACTCGAAATGAAGGAAATAAACGGCTGAGTAAAACGAAAATAAAAAAGTTTCATTGCAAATCCAGTGGGTCGCGTTTCGGTTTCCTCTGGAGCAGTGGAGAAGAGTAGTTTACTTTCTCAAAGGGATACAACGGGCAAGAAAAAACTTTCAGTTGGAATCTGATGTAGACAAATAAGTTGCTATTATGATTGCAGGAAACGATCCCTAGTCTAGATGACTAGGGATCGTAGAGACATAAAACACAAGGAGAGTCTTAAATATGAATAGATTGAATATTCAACTGAATAGTTGAAGAAAATACTGATGAAAATGTATGAACGAATGGATGTTCATAACCATGCGCTGTTTTCGGTGGTGAAAGCCCAAGAAATTTGATGATCGTTAAATAATTTTACTTCAAGAATTTATGATATGGGTATTGTGAAGAAGAATTCGAGCAGGCCATACAACCCATGAGAGATACCACCAAATTTACCCCAGCTAGGCTAGTCCCTATGTTGAAGATGTTACAGACCCAATTTGGAGAATCTTAGAGAAACATGACGTGAATATAATATTTAGAGCAATAAAAACAATCATGGGACCTCTTAGTTCAGTTTTATATGGCAAAAAAGGTAATAAATTAATTGAATTGAATTGAATTTGCCTTCGAGGTCAGTATGACCAGTCATCTAGACCAGAGATAATTTGTGAACTGTTTCTATTGAGAGAGCATAGATTCCAGCTTGAAATATGATCACATAGGTCCCTAGGCAGGTTGATATTTATTCCTGGGTCTGCGACTGAAAATACCTGCAGTATAACCTGAAGTTGTTTTTGATCCATTAGTGAACCAACAAGTATCTGTTCTCAATATTTCCTTCTTCCGGAGGATCCTGCCCCATCTACTCGGGAAAAGTATTTTATAAAACAGTTCGTAGTTGACAGTTGAAAGCATAGTGTCCCTACCAGATTGCTGTGACTTCCAGTGTCAACCAGTAGTCTATTGTACTCTGCATTAGGTTGAATTGTGCAAATAACGATAAGCATAAGTCTATATGTAGATTACTTGGACTAACTGAATTATTGGTGACCTAAAATAAAAACAAATAACAAAATAAAATATTTATTATAAATTATGATAGCGGTCTCTCCTTTTTTTATTTCTATAAAGCTGGAAGGGACCCATTTGCTACTTTGACAACCTTAAATCTTACTCCAAGAATATCACCAATGCCATGACCTTTTCGTCCAAAACTTGCTACTAGAACTTCGTCATTTTCTTCAGTGTGATTCAGACAACCATCCCTAGGTTCGAATGTGGTAATTTTTTCACCATTTCGGATAAGTTGGACTCTAGTGTACTGACTAATAGCAGAACTAGGTTGTTTGGCTTCATCTCTTACTTCTTCAAGTACGATACTGCTAGCGTGTGAAGCTCCTCCACCGAGTTCCCAAGTGTGCCTTTTCGAAGTCTTTGTCGGAAAATCTTTGTTCTTCACGATAGTTCACATATTTTCTTGCAGTCCTCAAACCACGGGGTTTCCCATTCTGTAGCTCTGAGCAGGAATGTAAAATTTCCAGAAACTGTCCAGAAATAGATGTTTACAGAAAGTTAACAACCCCAATTTCTTGGGGATCTTATTCTGACTTTTTTGTACCATGCATTGAAATTTCATCGATTCTAACTTCTGTCCCTAGCTGAAACCTACGCCACTGAACAGACATTCTCATTTGACTGCGAGGATCCGCAATTGATACTGGTGCGCGTATCATGAAATATTCATCAGCAACCTAACACTCTCAACTATATTAAAAATCCCAAATAAGTTGCCGGCTCCCGGAGTGATGAGTTAGCACAGGGGCGGACCCCTGCGAATGGAAGGCTGCCCCGCAGAAGTCGCAGGACTGGTACAATTTAGCTGTTGCATCCTGAATATCTGTTGGTTGGTAGTGCACATTTATTTAACATATTTCATCTTCTCGCTGTAAAACTGTTTGAAAATAATAATGACAATCTAGTTGAAGAGAGAAGGAGGTATTCTTTTCTGCAACTACCTTAAGAGCTATTACAGACATTTAAAATTTGTGAAAAGATCCACAAACAGCAGATAATTCACGAAACAAATGTCCACCTGCACAGTAATGAGCTGGCCATGAATTTCAACGCAGATTTCCTCACAAATTTGCTTCTATTAATGTACAGTTTTCGCAAGTGGGAGCCTTACATACAAACATCAATTATTTTATTAAGCCTTTTTTTTTCTTGGAGCTATTTTTCGAAGATTATAGAAAAGATTCCCACTGGAAAAAGTGAAAACATTGAATTATTCATTCATTCATGAAGAAAGATGTTTAAAAATTAACATAAATATGGCATAGTATTTTTTAAAACGGATTGTTTTTCAGTGATGAAGTTGAACTAAGCTTTTTAAGTTTTCATTCGCATTATATGGAGAATTTCTATAAACAAATATACTGCTTTGGATGCTATTTATTTTTGGCGGAAATCTGACATTCAAATGATAATTTTTTCAGTTCATTTCTGTACCATACGAATACAATTATCAATTATTCATTCTTTTTATGGGGTTTCACTCAATCTAACACAATCCGATTCGAAAAACCGCCTTCAAGGGGTAGGTATTGGAAATTCGTCATCTGATTTCAAACACAATGAACATGATGTTCCTCAAGGGTCAATATTAGGACTGTTATTTTTTATAGTATACACTAATGACTCAAGCCGGTGAAAACTTATTCGTGTCCAGATGATTCGAGGTTAATATATTCTGGCAAACTGAGATCAGATCTGCACAGAATTCAAGAAGACTTAGATAATAAATCTGAAAACTGGTTTGCAGCCAATAAACTGAACTGATTTGCAGCCAATAAACTCAAACTCAATAACGATACATCACAGTATCTTTATCTTTCGTCTATGAATACCACAGAACGTCATTCTGTAACTCTGGATAGTTATCTATCGTGGAAACCCCATATTATCAAATTGAGAAGTGAACTATGTAGTGCTCTCTTCATTCTACGACAACTTCAGAATATAATTAATTTGAATGTACTCAGAACAACATATTTTTCTTTATTTCATTCACACATAAGTTACGGTACTATTATTTGGGGTGGTTCATCAGATTCTCTCACAATCAGGATCTGGAACACTGCCAACCTCTGTTTATTAGGCACATAATAACGTCTTTACCGTATTTATATATTTTCCAAGTTCTAACAGAGATTCTAACAGAGACATACATAGCTATGCAGGTAACTTGAGATCAAACAGGTTTCGCCTAACCAAATCTAAGAAAAATTCACAAAATTATTATCTCTACATCGGAATTGAAATCATTGAGTATACATGTATTCAAAATAAGGATAAAAAAGGTACTTTTGATGCATTGTTTTTATTCCACAGAGAAATATATTGAACATTTCAGACTATGAAGGGGAATAAAATTTGTCTCGCCCAATTTTCCAATTTTATGTTACTTTATATGGTTTTCTCAACTATCATTTCTTGTTTTGATATTATTTTCAAACTTTACGTTATATTACAATATATGTTATATTTTAACCATTATTATTCTACAGTATTGCCTTCGTTTTTTATCAAATGACATGCTACAAACAAACATGTATTGTAATGTAGTCAAATAAATATATTATATTCTATTCTATTCTAACAATATTGGGGATTAATTTTTTCAATCATCATTTCAGCTGTTCTTTTGTATACTGGAAAATATTATTTCAGTCTACTTTTTGTTCTTTCATTTCATAAATAGTTTGTAAAATAGAAGAATATTTTCTATCCCAAACTCATCTATAGTTATTTTCATTTCGATCTGGTTACGACCAATCTAAAACTATTATTCAGCAAATCTTTTTCAAGAGACTTGATCCTGAATCTCTGATGAAGGAAATGATAGAAACCACCTTTTTTGAATGAACAAACAATATACATAGTTTTTTTGATCAAGGCGGTGTCGCTTGTGGAATCTTTTTGGATCTCTCAAGGCCATTCAGCTGCAAAAGCAACAATGATTCTCAAACGGTTCCAACCATAGTGAAAAAAATGAACTGAAATAATTTATAACTCGGTTCCTATAGTCGACTACTTTGGAGGGAGTGCCACAGGGTAGCAGTCTAGTCCCTTTCATATCGTTATCATTTTATAATATTCAGGCACGATAAACGTAGTTATATACTGATTACGACTGTTATTTTGTTGTGTTAGATTTTCTTGTATTTTCAAATGTGAGTTCACCATTATTCAAACAACTGCCGAATATCAATCAATTCCCATTCTATACAGTTAAGCAGATACCATATCAATTATTTTTCGGATGAACTGAATATAACATACAAAACCCCTCTTGTTCATAAAAAACAACAGATATCAAAAACTGATTGACTACATTCATTCAAGATTTCAACTTCTAAAATCAGTTTTTACTAAGCCTGCTAGAATACGAAACAATTCGTTAAACATTCTCCACTTGAGTGCAGTTTCAGAAAACCTCAACGAATCTCATGAGCATTAAATTCGTCATGGAAACTTAATCCGAAACAGGAGTATCTGGGAAAATTGACGTTGCTACGGCATTAGCTCTTTGTCCCCCAGAAAGTTCCACAGTAATAAGTCATCAGTTTCAGAGGTGTCAACACTTTGGCAATTAATCATTTCTTGAAACTCCCTATGTTGTGATACATTTTCTAGGAGACGTCGCTATCGTCTTCGGTTTATTAGTGGCAAGTACTCGATGTCTACCGAGTGTTGAAGAACTGATGATGTAATTGACGTGACTTACACATTGTTCTGGTTCAGTCTAAGTCACTTCAAATATGATTCTTTCGTTACAATATCAAGAAGAAATAGTGGAAGTTCATTTATTGATTTTTGACTTTATTTATCACACAAGTATGCTGCTAGTATTATATAGAGTGCTCCCATAACAGAGATGGAATAAAACAAACTATTATCAAATATATAAAATACAAACTAGTTGTCAGATTGAAACCGAAGTCTCTTCTATATTTTGGCGCACATTTAAAAATATTCAAGACATTTTGTAGGCTAGCTTCCCAGTTAGATCCTTCTAAGAGCGGCAAATACAACCCCTGAAATCTCACGTGGAAAGAAGGGTTGATAGATACCTCCAAATACTTGATTATTATTCTTAATACTTTTGTAGAAATCATTCAAAATCGTATAGATATTCACGTATCAAGTGTTTGGCAATAAAACGAAAAAGTTATTGGGAAGTAACTGATTTTATTGAATATTCGAAATATTGGCCATTATTTTCTGATATTCTATTACTCCTCCAGCTGGAGGAAAGTAATGCGGTGTTGCTTCATCTTTGGAAGTGAATAATATTGTCCTGCAAACGCATGTTACCAGCTATATCAATTCAATTTTCTAAACTAGATGTTATTGAAAATCATTGAATGAAAGCAATGAAGAACAATTCAACATAAAATTCGAGAATGCTTCACATAGGCCCTTTTCTAGAGCTGATGGCCAAGTAGTTATAACCACCAAAACAGTGATTGCTGCTCCATTCTTTGATTTTTTGGCAACTCTTCAAATATCTTGTCATTCTAGACTACCATACAAGTAGGTTTACTGTTATGTTTATTGAAATAATACAACAAAGTGTTTTTGAAACTCAAACTTTTTTACGTCCGCTCCGCTAGAGCGGCGGACGTAAAAAAACATACGTTGAAGAAAACATACGTTGTCTAATGGTTCTTCTCCAAAATTTTTTATTGGTCGAACCGAAAGAACTTTCTCCAAAAGAATAAAAGATAATAAAAGTAGTTTTTGGAATGAAGAGACCAATTCCACGTTTACATATCATCTTTTGGGGAAGGGGCCCGATTTTGAAGTATTAAATTTGGAAGAGGAAGGTTTGAAACTGATTGGATTTGAAAAATAGGATTCTTCTTCTCTCACGGCTACTTCAAATTATCTATTAATTTAAAAAATTGAGAGGTTTGATGCATTGATCAAGAAGGTAAGACCCTTCATTGGGTTATTTTCATTGTGATTGTGATGACTTATTTAGTGATTCTTGAATTCAAGGAACCCTGTGGGAATTTCACAAATTTCCATCAACAAAAATTTTATTCATACGACCGGTTTCAAGGTATACTTGATAAGGGGGTTGTCGCAGATAGTTCATTTTCCGAATTTGTTATACTTTTTTTTACACATTGTATTCTCTCTAACAAGGGTTGTCAAGTAACTTTCATTGATGTATAATTGATAAGTCAATTATATTGAACACCCTTTGAGTATATTTGAGTTTGTTTAGTACTTTGATAGTTTCCAATCCATATTTCGTCCTACTTTCGACATATTCAGTCACTGGGTAGGTGTTTCATTTATTTCATTCAAAGTGATAATTTATTTAATGTATAAAATATTTAAAGGAATTATTCTGTGTATTGGAGTTTCAAATTGACCTTGGATATCCGTGGTTCTATCTTTTATCATATGATTCCACGCGTGAATTAAAATTTTCATTGCTTTCGATTACTTTTCTAAATATCTTCATCATGAAGTGTATAAATTCAGCTACTAAATCACCTGAAGAAGCAGCTGATAAACCCAATGAATCCCCAATTCTAACAAGTTGAAGAACACATCCAACAGTGTTATTCAACTAGTCCCAATCATCCCCGTATCCGCGTGATTGATTATGAAAATATTTAATATTCAGAATCTGTTGTTACCTTAATAAATAAAACTATAACAGTATCGTTAAGTTTTCAGGTGGAACACGACCCCTGAGGATTTGATTCACAGTTGAATTTCAAATCAGACGTGTGCGCGTGTTTCAATCTGGCGCCCAATATTCGAAATAGTCCGTGGGGTATTGTGACGGAATGCGAGAGGAAGACAAAAGGGCCAAGAGAGTTGAGTTTGCTGTTGGAAAAGCTCACTTTTGAAGGCAATATCTAGGACTCTCTTACTGTTTTCAGGATTGCCAGAGATAAAAATATTGTTTTGCTGAAGGAGACTACTTAAATGGCACTGAAGAGGAGTTGCAAACTAATGTTTCCGCCCTTGAGATATTTTGAAAATGCCATAGCTCTGTATCAACAAAGGTTCTGTTTCCGATACATATTATTGAATAGTCAGGGTTAGGATAAGTTGAGTCCAAACTGTGTGGGTCTCTTCGAACCTCCACCGAAACCCGCAAGGGTTTATTGTGGCTCACACCTATTCACACTCTACCACATAAACCTAGCTTCTCAACGAAGCCGATTAGTTTGTATGGTAATGTAACGTTTTCTTTTTCACTCACTGCGTATATTTTTGATTTAAGGTTGTCAATGTTTCACCATGTACATTGCTTCAGTTTAGGAACTGCAAAAGATAGTAATATATTCACCAACTAGTTTTCCTAAACCACCCAATCTGATAACTACGTATCAAATTACGTCCCATGTTCGCATGTACAGTGTACACGTCCATGTAAATAATCATGAAGTTATTGGGATAATCTTGAGCTGACTTTTTTAACGTTCATTTTGAAAGCCGTATATTGGTAAATTGTCAGAGGTGAGTCTACTACTCCATTGTGTTTTTATCATTCCAAGAATGTATGCGAATATTCTTATAGGGTTTTTCTTTCCTACAAAAAACTTTCTCAACCTAATCCTGCTTTCCTTGAGGATTTAGAAACGTTCACCAGTGCCACAAAAGTGTTTCTATTCACTGATTCGGCTCCATTTATCCATTTGGATGTTCTCTTTGATTCAAACAGAGGTATTTTCTACCATAGTCTGGATTTATCAATTCCAATTTACGAAAAGAACAAAATACCAACCACTTCTCCTTTCTTACTGCTCTGATTCAATATTTAAGTTCTTACTTTCAATATTTAACTGTTTATATTCAATCATTCTAACAAACAATTCATAATTATTTATATAAATTTGCTATATCATCAATATTCAAGCCCTTTTGAGGTAACATAACTCACAGAACATCTTATTCCGCATTAGGAAAAATTCGTGAATTTTGCCCTAGGTACACGCTTTTTCTTATATATTTATATATACTGATATCAGCAAGTTATCCGTCAAGTAGGCTTGAGAAAGTTCAATATATATGATCGTATGCTTTGTTATAATTGCATAATAGTACGGTACGACTTATTATTTATCTCATTAAATAATAGGAAATTGAGTATGTCTTTCTTTTATTTCAGCTGTTGCATCTACTCTCTACCTTCACAAGGGAGCCAGCAGCCTTATTGCTATCCAGGCTAGTATGACTAGGAACTTCAACATTGATTTGATATTCAAATTCTCATCTCATGAATTTCCATGGATTACACCCTGTTGTTCTGATTCACCAAATCTTTTTTTTGCTCTCCAATGTCATTGTTACTTACGAATGAACATCGATGGTGCTCTTTAAGACATCTCGGCCATCAACCTTGCTGTTCTTCAGGAATACTTGATGTTTTCATCACATTTTCTATGTTGATGTTGTACATCAAAAATCCATCATAGTAATCCAGGGATTCAATAGTTTGTCCTACTGACGTTACCCCACATACCACAGTCAATAATTGGAATGACAGAAACCAAGTAGATAACGCAGTAATGAATTTTTTTAATGAGGTAAAGGTGATAAAACAGCGAATAATAATACGTTGATAGATTTCTTGTATGTCAAATGGTATATCAATATGTCTTGATGTAGTCCGATGTGATCATGTTAGTGAAATAGCAAAAACACCTCTCAGAAATGCTCAACTATCATTTTTCACAGGCACCAGAGGGTTCTGGGACATTTGCAGTGCTTACGCGTCTTCCTAAAAAACTACTTGGCATCATGAGACGATATGAAATAGATTTTTTTTGGTACCTCAGGTCTGACTTATCCATCTAGTCCAAATCTACAGAAAACACTGCAGCCTCTTGGGTTTATTCTCCCATCTTGTCATGACACCCATTCCATCAGTCTCGGTCCCTGTACTTGTTTGTAAAGGTACCGTGTTTGATGTTCGTCATATTCTTCTGGACTTCATTTCGTACGTCCATATATTGTCTGCCTCCTGTCTGTTTCTATCCCTTCGCTGCATAATCTGCAGCTGAGGTATCCCTTGTACGGCCACATTTTATTCCGGTATCCTTTAACCGGACAATAACCGGTTAGTAACCCTGTAATTATTCTGAGCCAATCCCTACTATATTGAAGTAGTTCTTCGGTTCTTTTCTCGGACGGTTCCCTAATGAAGGTTCTAC
>WOGP01000559.1:0-23543 GCA_015342065.1 Leptinotarsa undecemlineata | reverse complement strand
GGATTCAATGAAAATAAATACTGATTGGAAATCATTCGTAAAAGCCGCTACTGACCATTGTTTATTCATAAATCCGAGTGAATCAAGTATCATTGTTTTTACACCAAGAAAATGATCGAAGTATTGTACATGATATGAGCATCATAATTGGCATGTGTGTTATTAGATTCAAATTTTAGATTTGAAAAACACATGAACAAACTGATCAAACGAGCATATTCTTCTATGAAAATGATATATGGAAACAGATATTTTCTTCCCACCTCAATAAAAATTAGATTATGTGAAACTTTTGTTCTTTCTTCATTCAATTAATCAGATATTTTATATCACCCGAATCTAACCACAAACTATAAATACGAAATCCAGAAAGTACATAACTCGTGTCTTCGACTAATACATGGAATAAGGAGGCACCAAAGGATTTCACATAAATCGAAAGGAACAAGATGGTTGAGTATGGAAAACAGGAGACATCTCCATGGTGCATGTATGTATCATTAAATTATTACTGATAAAGCACCTCCACATCTTTATCTTAAAATTAGATACCGCACGGACATCCACAACTTGAACATTAGGTTCAACAACATTAACTTCCCCTTGACTCCCCTTAAAACAATAACGAATGAAAAATACTAGTATTATTGTGAAAAAAACGTGGGCGCTTTGTGCCATATTTTTTGTATATCAAGCGCTCGTCGCTTTTTTCACAATTAAATTAGTATTTTTTGTTCGTTATTGTTTTAAGCTTATTAAAAAAATAACTTTTTAGTTCGATGTCCTTCAAAAGCGTGTTTTTTAACTTTTCAAACTATATTTATTCTGAAATATTGTTATATACACTTACTGGAGAATAACCTTTACTTGAAAATTCTTTTTGCATTCCATTTGATAGTACTTTGAATATCTTTCTTCTCCAACATATTTCACCTCATTCGTTTAATGATTTACAATATGAAATTTCACCTTCAAGTGTTATGTTCCACGTTGTTTTACTATCAGCAAAGTAATAACTCATGAGATTGGAACAGCACAAGAGAAAGGTAATGCAGTTATTTCACGGGTCATTCGATGTATCGTGGCCATATAAAGCCTAAATAATTACTTTTCCATGGAATTCGAGGTGGCCTCTGTGTTTTCGAAACGTGTTTTGGGGAATTAATATTTTTCATTGGAGAGCCATAAAGTATCAGCATAACATCTGACAGCGATATGCCCATTAAAAAGGTAATATTTAATGATACTCACCATGAAAATGCTATAATTTTATATAGTCTTGATATGGTACCGGAATGTTTTTAAACGAGATATAAAAAAAATCATTCGTTTTCAGGCAATAGCGGAGTCGTGAATGTAACTTTCCGAATATGGATAAGTATATGATTGTAAAATATGACTCATATAAAACCGAGTTACATTAGTATTGGAACCTCTGGTAGTTCTGATAGAAAAGAAAATTTCTACCAATTTATGTCAAAGGCAAGTCTGACTTGTCTTTCTTATGTAAGACTTTTTTTAATTTTAAATAAAAAATTTAGATATTATGTAAAGCTGAGGCCAAATCCCGGAATGAAAATCATTTCAGGAAACTGTGATGAGAGAGAAATTAATTATTTTTGAATTATTTTTCCTTCTTGAGGATGCCACGATGAGTTTGGAAGATTGTTTTCTCTGTTTTTCAACTCTAGTCTTTTTTTTCTTTCTCTATTTCTGTCTTCAAACCTTTTTGTTACAGGTTGGAGAATATTTTGTAAAGTAGTCAACACATCTTACCAGTTTTGCTTCGCTATAGAAAAAAATGGCCACAGTTGTCCCATTCTTTGTTTTAGTTTATAACTATCATTCGAACTTGAGCAGAACCTGAACCTGCAGATATATATATATAGGATAGTCTTTAGTCTATTCAAATGCTATACAATACAGCAAAAAATAACAAAAATCGGAGACTCAAAATGAGATGAATCAATATTCATTCAACAAAATCTGAGTTAACGTGTTTTGAACCTCAATTAGGTTTCTTGAGGTACCAATGAAGCAAATTCTGTCTGAAGCAAAAAAATGGGATGAATGAAAACACTTTTGTCTGCATACCACTGGTAGATTTTATTTATACGACAGGTTTCGGGTTTGACCCCATTATTATTATTACAATGGGGTGAAACCCGAAACCGGTCGTAAAATTATTATCATTATAATGGGGTCAAATCTGAAACCGGTCTTATGAATAAAATCTACCAGATTAGACAGATGTGTTTTCATTCATTTTATTCAAGTGATCATGAATTACCATAACGTAATTAAGTCATCTGTCACCTATAAAAGACAATGAGAACACAAATCAAGGCTTCAAGAACATAACATAGATACCAATTTGAAGTTCACAAATCATATTAACATGCTAAACAAAAAATTATAATCCGATTGTTTTGCTCTCAGGTCTACAGCTAAAGAGTTAGGTTATGCTGCGGCAAAAAATGCCTATTTTGCTCTCATTGAGTGGAACTTGAGATACGCAATCCAGTTCTAGGGTTCGTGTAATAATGAACTCTTTGAGAGTGTATTTTTGCTGCAAAAGCCAGCGGTGCGGTATTTGTGTCAAGTAAATAGGTTGAGTTCCTGCAAACCTCTTTTTCTGAAACAAGGAATACTGAGAGAAACCTCAATGTACGTTTTAGAAGCTACATGTCTCATTTACCAAAATAAATCTTCATATAGAAATAACAATAATGAATTTATCATTAATCTTCCCTAAATCCACTGATCAAAGACTCAATAATTTACATCGGTGTCAAAAAGTATAATAACATTCCTGAAGATATAAAGAACATGGATTCTACAAAAACTTTTAGGAAAAAATTACTTGCGAGACTGGCATCTAAAGCCTAGTACAATCTAATAGAATATTTTAATGACAAAAAGATATGATATTGACGTGCTTATATGTATTAATATATATGTACTTTTACCTAGATGTGATTATTTATATGTATTATTTTCATGTAATTATGTGCTTGTATATTTATCTGGATGAAGTTATTTACATGTTCCCTTTTAACCAGTGTTTGTCAATAAGGTCATGTATCTTGGAAAATAAACACATACTCTCTCCCACTCTATAATATTTCATTCGGCGCTTCCAATTTCTAATTTTTATTCCTTCAAAAAACCTAGTGATGCCATTATGTGTTTGAAAATCTGTTTGAAATCTGTTTTTCCGTTAACCAGCTGTCACACCCCTACTAACGACAACTCTCAGAAGTCGAAACTTGTGCGAGCTAAGGATTAACGAGGTCTTACCTTTCAATGTGTGATTCCTAATTACGGGTTGGACGATAGCAAGTGAAAATCGATCGTTCAGACTGGGGCTTGAACCACCGACCAACACGGCAGTCAAGGGAGTCGAGGGAGTGAATAAAGCATCCACGTCTAACCGCTTGGCTACCGGCCGCCAGCGTTTCTCTGGGTGGAGAGCACCCAAAACGTCCAATGTTTCATGACCCTGGCGTATAAATCACACTGAACATGACTGATGGCATGGGTTATATTGGCTTATTTGCATACACCTGCGACTCAAGGAAACTCCACAAAAAGTCTAATTGGGTCAAATCGCACAAACCCGGTGTCCAGTACACTGTCCACGCACTAAAGTCGCTCGTGCAGAATATACAATGTGGCATGAGCTATGTGGTACATGAGATTGGTGTCTAGATCATCCATTTCAGACCAAAAAAAGTTGGTAATTATCGACCTATAGTACTACCCGTTCACAGTGATGGCCTGGCAAACGTCGTTCTCAAAGAAATATAGACTGATGATCATTCCAATGACTTTTTCGGGATACTCTTGAATCTCATGTGGATTGGAATCGTCCCAAATGCGACAAGTTAATAATAATATTAATAATAATAAATTGTTTATTGTTTGCCGGTGAAATAATTACAGAACTATAAAACTTAACCCAAAGAAGACAGCAAAACAAAAGGAGTAGTGTTAGGTCAGTTGACCGATTCTTCCACCGTCCCCAAAAAAAACACAACGTATTTAATGAAAATCTACCTAGTTATAATAAAGTGAGTACCTATAACCTATATAGATAAATAATTAATACTTATATATACCACTGGTTAAACAAAAATGAACTAAAATAATTAATATTCAAAATATATCACTGATTAAAGAAATATAAACTAAAAAGATGCATTTTATGTAATAGGTTACATCATTGGAGGGTCAACAATTTTTTTTTCAACGACTTCAGAGACAATACAAAATCGGGAATATCAAGTGAAGAGGAAATTATAGCAATCTGATAAGACAAAGAGGATTTGAATATTTCTCTATTATGCATTGGTATATCAATAGGAATATTTCTCCTCAAGTTGAGATTATGAACATCTGCCCTATATGTGACTCTCCTGCACAGATATTCAGATGTATAAGTTTTGAGGATTTCATAAAAAAAAACAACGTGAATGTAGTAAACGACGATTAGACATATTCAACCAGCCCATTTCCTTAACCTCATGTGAAATCCTATCTCTTCTTTTGAGATTATGAATTAAACGTAGACATGAATTTTGTACCTTTTGGATACCAAAGGCATCAGATATTCGAAAAAAAAGGACCATAAACTATGTCACAATGGTTGACATGTGATAAAACCATTGAGTCAGATAATATTTTTTTGTTAGAAAATTCATTTCATTTCGATGAGGATATATGAATTTCAGAGCTGCGTATGCCGTTTTCAGTTTAGAGGTAACATGTTTGTCAAACCGCAAGATTTTTCACATGATCGCTGAAATTGATATCATCATTGATACAGATTCGTAGTCTACTCGTAGCTTCTAATTTTTTAATTTCATTTCCGAATAAAATGGCGAAAGATTTCGAAGAATTGATTTTTATAAAATGTTTTTTCGATAATGTTACGATTTGCGCAGGTCTACATTAATTATAACTTCAGCTTTTTCAATTTCGTCTATATTGAAAGAAAAATACACTTGAGTATCATCGGCATGTAAATGATAATTACAATGGGAAAAATGATGACGAAAGTTTGAAGTATATAATTTATATAAAAGAGGACCAAGAACACTACCTTGTTGTACATCTCGTTGAATAGTTAGACTATATATCTGAAATTTCATCATCAATCTTCACATGTTGTTGACGATCTGTTAAATACGATTTGATGTTTGTTTCACGTATTCATTCATCCAGAAATGGACCTCATTGCTGAAAAATTTTTCGAAGAAATTTAGGAGCAGTTGACAACTGCAGTTGACATTCAGCGAATACACGTCGTTGTCTATAGTCGTTTACCTTCAGTTCCTAGGTCTGTTGAATTTTTTACGGGTGCAGGCCCAAGTCTCGACGCAAAATTCTTGTGAGCAACGCGAAATCGACTGCCTCAGATTCTCCCGTACACTCTCACAGGCAGCGGCAATGTTTTTGGTAGATTTTGAGTTTCGTCGACTGAACCAGTGGACACAAACTTATATACCACATTGTGTGTAGTTCGCTCGGAAGGACGATTATGCATAGAGTATAATGGGCGAAGCACACGGTACGTTGTCCGAATAGAACACCCATTATGATAGAAAAATTTTATCATTTGCACGTGTTGTTGAATGTTTTATCCATCCATGGTGATTTGGCTGAATAAATGACAATTATTTTCACAAATGTAGCTACAGCAAGATGGCCGTTGTCAAGTTATCAATTGTCAAAGTCCCTGATGGAAGACTCTATAAAAACAAATTCTCAAAGATATAAAACTGACCATGAACATTTGATTGAATAATTCCAAAGAAATTATTTATTCACTTACTTATTGTTTGCAATAATGGCTCCGAAGAAATGAAAGAGAGAAAAGTGTTTTTTGAACTAAACTTTCTATTTTCAGAGCACCACATTATTAAAACTATTGAAACCAAACAATATTATTTCAAATAATTCCTGCCATTATCAATTGCCCTAGAAGTCAAATTGAATCACCGATGTATGTCATGGGAAATACCTTAAGGGTTTTTCAACGTTTAATGATGAATTGTGCCTGCATTGTTTGGAGATAAAAAGAGACTGTGATTGTGGGCATGTATGATCTCGATTTCTATGCTGGAACATGACCGGAATAAATTTCAGTTAAACCGGAGCTATTTTCTATTATTATAAGGTCTGAGATGTCAGAGGACATTATCTTTGGCAATGTGTTCAGATAATTGCAGATAAAGGAGAGAAAATTAAAATCGTTTATATTTCAAGTATTCTTTGAATAATAGCTCAATTATGGCGAGACAAAATGGCGGAAAAGTGTGCCAAAAGTTATTGAACCTAACTTTTCATTATTAATAAAAAACAAATTCACTCTGTGACCATTGAGGTTATGAATATAAAATAAAACTATCATGTCTTTTTCCTGTGCGTTGCTCGTAGATATCCCAAACACCTTTCGAAGGCTTTTCTGTTTGCTTGACGGACTATTTGTCAGTATCTAATACCCAAAGTAGGAGCCAGGGACTCAGTGATAACAATTTCATCTTTTAACTTTCAGGTATCAGTATTGTGTTACCAAACTTATAGTTTATCGAAAACTTTGCTTTTAGATCTTTTTTCTGCTTGGAACTTCTCAGATAGAGAGAGAGAGAGAGAGAGTTTGGAGTATCAGATCATCTGCTCTTGCCAAAAGTCTCCACTTTACGTAACTTTTATTTACGAGATACGGAAGTATGCAGTTTACACGTCAATTAGGTATGTCGCCGGTTACTATGAAAGTAGTTGAGGGATTTGATGTTTTATAGGCGGTAATTTATATAATCATCTGAACTTATTCGATATCCATTTTTATTTCGATGATGACTCCTGAATCTATTATGAAATTCATGGATTTTATTTGGGCTATAATTGGCCCAGAACCCATATGCGGGATAGCAACAGCATGTATAAAGACACGCATAAACTCATGAATGCAAGCCCAATCGCTAGATTGGAGGAATAAGCTCCCAAGAATGAGGCAGGCGAAAGAGATCATTAAGAAACCGTTGCCCAAATTCATGTAAGACCTGCTAAACCACAACCGAAGGATTCTAAGGGTAGTGGTAGGTCTACTAACAGGACAGTCGGCTCAGGAAACAAATAAGCAACATGGGTCTGACAGAAGAAATGCAATGCAGATTCTGTCAAGAAGAGGAAGAAACCGCACTGCATGTGCTCTGTGAATGCGAAGCGATAGCAAGGCTGAGACACGCAGAACGTGCGGAAGAAAACCCAGAGGCTGCCAGCTACATGAACGGGTCAGTTTCAAGGCTATGGAGTCTCATCAAAGAGGTCAAGCTAGACAATGAGCATCAATAACCAAGAAGCATCACAATAGATCTGAAAACGTCGCAGTGAATCAGGCCATGAGTTAGCTCCACGACAATCTAATCTAATCTATATTTGGTAGCTACCAAATATGAAATATTAGGGCAATGTAGGGTATTTGCATCAGAAGGCTTTTTCTGCAATACCTACAACAAAAGACGTGTCTGCTTCGCACAGAACAAACAATGAGTCATTTCAAAGAGAAAAATGCCACGCTCCTGCTTTTTTCAAACAAAAATATATTAGAGAAAATGAATATTCCGAAATGGAATCTCGGAACAGTGGGTTTTGGAAAATACCTGCTCGAAACAACTATCTCATCTCGACATAGTCTTCATTTTTATTCTGATTTCTCTAAAAGTATTAGAGATTTTCTTCCTGTTTGGGGTTTTGTTTACGAACTGCTTCTGTCAGATTTTTCCTGTATTGGTGGGAGATGAAACCTGAAAATCTGTCTGTATGTGATCTACTCGATTGATTTTAGCATGGTCCTGCTGCTGGATGAAAGGAAAACATCTGCAAGACTTACCTCTGTGCCAATGTCCAATGTATTACTTGATGAATATTTTAAGATCCATTTTTTTTCATGTTTAGAATGTCGTACTTTCATTATCAGAAGAATCATGGCATACAAATCAATAAAAAGAATTTAGCTATTTGAAAGAAGGGAGAAAAAAAACCCCTCAAGAGTGCTGCTTTGTTCCCTCCTGTTCATAAAAGAGGACATATGCCTCGTCACTCACAAGCGATTCTGGTGAAATTGGGGACACGTTGTATTCAGTCCATGTGCCATTATAAGGGTGTCTGCAGTATATTGTGGAATGCCCGTTGTAAGTAGTCTCAATGTGATTCGAAAGTGCATATAGATTGTAACCACAAGGAGCCACATGCTGCATAATTGCTCATATCTGATACCTCTAAAGAAAACTCAATGACAACAGTCAATTTATCGCTGATATTTTCCGTTGGAGATAATATTTTCAAATAATATACTGAAATACGGGGAAATTTAGTGATTGATAGGGACTTTTTCTTTCCTTGAACCTCGAACAGGTTGGTTTTTTATCTCCATCCAGATGACGTTTGTTATGTGATATCATATGTTCAATTTTTACGCAGTAACTTATCTGAGTAAACTGAAAAGTTTGCCCTTTCTACACTTGTATGAAATTCTTTATTATAATTTTCATATTTTTCAGATTGTGGAAGGTGAAAATATCCAAAACGGTCGATTTTCCTCAACAAAGAATGACTTTCGTTCAATAATTTGAGATTGTTTTCGTTTTGTATTGTAACGGAAAGAAGATAAATTATTAATCAAAGATAAAAGTTATAAGTTTATCTAACGTTAGTTTACAGCCATAATAAATACATCATTTCAAAAATCTAATTAAATTCAATCCAGTAAATCAGTTTGATTCATCATAAAGTCGCTTATTACGATTTAACGAGTGTTTTTCGAAAGATGTTCGTTTTGAGATATTTTTGTAAGTTATTTTATATGAGACGATTCTTCATAAGTTGATATAATGATATAATCAAACTTCGTTTATATAAAATCAAAAATAATAGGAATTAAACAAATCGAAGTTATAACTAATAACAAATATCACTCTCATTCTAAATTTTCCAGGCGTCAATATAATTGGAATTATATAATGTTTGTTTTGTTCATACGTTCATACCGAGAATTGAGATTTATTACCCCGAAAGAAACTGATTAAAAAAAATTATTAGTAAGCCGTCATTTTCAAGAAGAAAAACTGACGTTTCTTTGACGTATCTTTGATAATCTTATTCAGCTCTTCCCTAATTTCCAGTACTTTCTCTGACATAACTTCGTATCGAAAGGCCAAACAAATAGACAGTAAATTCCACCTCAATTATAAAGTGCTCGAATCGAGTAAGAAGAGTGAGATTTCCGATAAACAAGGATTTATCGAAGAATGAGGCGGTAAGTCACGAGCGCCAGCGCTTGTCAAGGATAAACAAGACGCGATCACAGTCTATTTACCACGCCTGCCTGATTCGGGACCTACATACGTTTATTTATTCGACTATTCAAGAGAGATATTCGTACCTAAACCGTTTCAACTTTTACATATTTCGTGAGGAATTGAAATGTGCAGTTCTGGAAAGTTGTTTAGATTTAGTTCGTCAGGGTCTTTAAAATAATCTAGGTGATAAGGTGTTTCATGAAATTTTTCCATTTTTATAAGGCCAGTTAAACCTGTAATATATCAGTGAATACTCATTCGAATTATTCGATATAAGAGCCATTCAGATCAGTGCACTTTTGTCAACGTAACACAAAGTCGATTACTTCCGTCAGCATAAAAAAAGTACTCGGAATTTGATGAAGTCGACGAAGGCCATTTCTACTTGGTCCTGATTGGTGAAGGTTCTATCGGTGAGAAAGTTATCGAAGGGCTCAAGAAGATGTTCAGTATTCCTTAGGTCAGAAGTGAGTAGGTTTATTTAACCTTCCACCGCAACTCGCAAGGGTTTATTGTGGCTCACACCTATTCAAACTCGACCAATTGATTTCAGCTTCCTAACGAAGCCGATTAGTTTATATTGGGAGCAATCCTTCAAGTCAGATGGTAAGAGTGTGGTTCTGCCACACTCTGAAAACCTAATTTGGTCCGCAGCGGGGCAGGCACAAAGTATATGCTCTGCTGTTCCATCATTTTCCAAACAGAGGCGCGCACACTGCCTCTCAATAGTCCGGAAGTCTTTGCATATGATGATTCAGACGACAGTGACCTATGAAGAGGCCTGTTACATATTGTAGTTCATACCAACTATTGTCCATCAACTGTTTGGTTTCATGCTCCGGAAGATATAAGAACACCAGCTTATCCTGGAAGATTTCACCAGCAGTCCTGGAATCTTCTTGTTATCCAGGTGTTCAATGATTCTTTGGCAAAACCGAAAGTGATGCCAATGACAGCTTCTGGTACGATGAAGTTGCTTGCAGCACCCTTCTCTGCAAGGGAGTCAGCACCCTCATTGCCTTCCAGACCAATATGGTCAGGAATCTAGACCAGTGACAATTTGTTAAGTCTTTTCATTAAGGAGAGTCGTATAAAGCAATTTGCTATCAATTTAGACAATCCTCGGTAGGAGCTTTCAACGCTGCTTGAGCGTAAGAAGATAGTACTCGGTTGGCGAAAGGTTTGAAGGTGGGTAAGGCAAAACTTTAACGCTCTATGAATTCAATTTTCGGATAGTGAAACATACGGACCGGTGTTGTCGAGGAGCAGAATCGAACTTCTTCTGTTGACCAGTGCCGGCTGCTCCTGTTGCAATTTTCAGTATTTTTCATCGATTTCTTCACAATAGGATTGTGTTGTCATGGTTTGGTCTGGTTGCATAAAATTATACTGAATCACACCAGTGTCCAACCACAGTCCTGAACGGTTCCTATTATCGTAGAGGATTCACTTTCCATTACATGTGATGATCCTATCCAAATAAGGACAGTTTTGATCGCGCAAAAGCAAACAATAACAGATTTCGAAACTGAAGAGTATCACTTAGACTAAGACTAAGATTATCCCCTCTACCATGGCCTCTGAATCTCAAACAGAAAATTATGTAATATTTTCTTTCTATAAAAAAAGCCAAGTCGTTACGATTGATGGATGCATTGTGTCTGTTGATGGTTTAATTCAAAAGAATATTTATTACTCCTGCCTTCAAAAAAAAAACGGTTTTTCAATCCCCTTCAACTAAATACTTATTTGTCGGAGAATGTCTCTGTTACTACTGGATATATTTTCACATTCGTCGTATTTGATTCGTTATTTTGTTTGTTATGAATGAGATTCTTCAAGAATAAATTTGGTGTATTCATTTATTCAATTCGTTAAGAGTAAATGATCTGCTTTAATTTCTCTCATTTTTGGACAGACTATAGTTCGTGTCTGTTTGACTATAGCAGAGTGTCTGTTTCTTCAAAGTCTTTGATATCAACTACAAATCAAAGTAGGATTCCATTTGGGACCTTGGGATGGGCTCCCTGGATCAGCTCTTGTAAGCGTGAATAAATTGTGAATGCATATAGAACTGAAATTCTTTGTATAAATGTAACTGCCAAAATTTTGGCATTTTTTCCATCTTCGGTTTTTTCAGAAACATTAGCATCTGTATCTGTAGAGTAGGCAGGGTGAGTGTAGGCCCACAGCACTTAGGCCACATGTGACCCATTGTACATCCCCCCGAAGAGTTGTCCTTCTAAGCCATCATCCATCCTGTCCTTTCCAGGAAGGTGGACAGGTCACTGGAAAACATCTCCTTTACTTTGGCAGGTGTAGGCCAAGATTCGCCGAACACACACTTTCTTATTGACGATAACTCCAGGCACTCGCATAGAACATACCTGACAGTCGCCCAAGGTGATCCTGGCAAGATTGCGTCTTTTGATTCCATTCCATCTCTAGAAGGATTGGTGTATGGGTGTAACATTTAACTAGTTCCGCAATTGTCGAAGTAATCAGGCCGTAGGTGACACTAGGTCCTAAAATTCTTAGTCTAGCCGCTTTCATAGCTAAAGAGTAGCAGCGCTATTACCTTTACTCCTGTCGTGCTGTTTGATTCACATCAGGATGATGTTATTATCTACCGAGGCTTTGGATAAATCTTGGTGACACTTTAGTACTAGGCCTGAGGTAACACGTTGTCAGTTCAATGCTAAGAGGGCTTGTCTGCTGTAGGTGCAGAATGTTATGTTTTTACCAGAAATTACTTTCCTGGATATTTCTTTTGTGGTGCTTGAGATACCAGCCAGTTCTGTTTGGACCACATTGGTCCCATTACCCACTTTATCCTCAGGCTTAGTGATCTGGAGTACACTCCACATCCTGAGCCTCTGAGCCTTCTTTGGTTTTTGAGCCGTCTGTATATATGCATATATCATTTGTAGCATCTGACTCTGTGTTCTATTTTGTTTTTATTTTGTAGGGTTTATTGAACACAAACCTGGGTCCAGTTGCATCACTGGTTCCCTGCAGCACATATTGCGCAGTGTGCGCTTCTCGCCATAGGTCCAGCCTCAATTGACCCATTCCTACTTTGGGGTTTACACCAGCCCTGTACAAACGCAACCTCCTTAACGTACAAGGGGTCAGACCCGTAATGTGAGAATTCCATGTTAGCTTCCTGTAGTACCAAGGTATTTCACCTCTTCAGAGAAGTTTAGGTTGCTTTTGAATACTTCCGGAGGTTTCAAGCCCGATAAACTTCTTTTCCTGGTAAAATATTAGCATATACTATAACTTTTCGAACACCCCGTACATACTATTTCTTGCCAGGAGGTTGTCTTGAGTTCGATGTAGTGAAAATTTGGCATTTCAACACGTCAATACTGGATCATTTACAACATTCTCTTATGAGAACTCTAACCCAATTTTTCACCTTTGACAATCGGGATCCTCATTATGGATAGTGACTTGAAAGATTTTCTCAAATTCCCTTTCTTGACTACACCAAGAATTGTTTGCGTTCGGAGGTATTCATTGGGAAAATAAATTCACCTGTTTGAACTTTTGTACCTGAAATCGACAGTGAAAAGCTGCAGAACAAAGTAATAACTCAAATTCACAAAGATTATCTGACGTGCCGGTAGCGAGGCAATTCTATTCATCTTTATCTCGAATCCGTGATTGCGGTGTGCACCTTCCAAGGAATTCTGATGATTTACGTTTATCCGTCAATTACTATTAACTAGATAGAACGCACCTTTTGTGAAAGTGGAGTAAGAGTAAGAACAAGTGTCATCAGTACATTATTTATGAGATCTTTGATATCCATTTTAAACGCATTTCGTATTTGTAGAAGTAGAAATGCTTTATTTGAACTGGGTAATCGCATGGGTAAAGTGGCCGATTTATAAGAGATGTTATGGTTTGTGTGATATAATTTATAAGTGCTAACGAAGGACTGTTATGTGCTGTTCATAATCGTGAGATTCTATTCTTGTTAATTATCTAACCATTTCTGGAGGACGATCTTGAATTCCTCTGCAAGAAAGTTCCAGTTGACCTCAATATCTTCGATCTAAACGACTGGAAAATAAAAAAGTGCTTCTTCCTACCACATTAGAATGGGAAATTGATGACCTCAAGTACTTCGATTATATAAAGTAATAGACAAATTTGGGTGATAGCTGTAGTGGTAATGAACCAAACTCGGCATTCGTTACACCATATTGTTCAGCAGACGTGGTCAAAGGGATTCGAATGTGATACTATATGAAAACAAAAATCAATTAGTCCTGTAGAAACTGTAAATATGCTAGGAATTGTTCTAGATAAAAAATTAATATGGAATCAACATATTAATAATTCTAACAGTTGCCAGCACCTACATACGAGAGGCTTGTGCATATATTTCATAAATAAGTCCAATTTTCAGTCCTCTCTTCCAAACCATAACCACAATACTCGTTCGAAAGATCTAATCTTACCAAACGCTCATATAACTTCTTTGTATGAAAAAAGCGTAGAGTACAGTGGGTGTAAAATATACAATATGCTTCCAATAGCTCTTGAGAATTCCCCAAATATTAATGTATTCAAAAGTTAGCTGAAAAAAATTATACTTCTAAGGACTAGTTACATCATTCACGAATTCACCAATCTACTGACCTGAGATCTTGAGCTTTAGCTCATTTGGTTAAAGTGTTTACTTTCAATACTTGATAAATTGTGTGTTGATTATATTTTATTGGCTTTCTTATAATCTATAACTGGTAATGGTATGTTTGTATGTTTATGTTTTACTAATTATAATTGACGTTCTCCTTGTTTCTGTATGGGATTATATTTTATGTACTATTCCTTACTTATTAACAAGCGAAATAAACATTATTATTATTATTATTTTTATTAACATTTATATTTTTATATTTATATGTTACTTTTATTACTTATGTTTGTGTTATTGTATTGTTTTTATTATTTCGAGTGACTTATAATATGGTTACATGTAGTTATTTACATTCACTTTTACTTTTTTTGCATTTATTTCTGTACTTGTCAACCAAATAAATAAATATTATTATAATATCCAGGGAAATACAACGAAGTTATGTCATGGAATTATTCATTCCATGACATAACAACTCTTCACCTTTGAATCTATTGGAAACCCTTTCCCAACACCAGATCAAAAATAGGGTCTCACGACGCTCGTTTCGCCAACTAAGTTAGCGTCTTCAGGAGATCATTATGACTTAATTTTACTACTACGTTTGTATTTTTTATATGCTAGTGGCTTTCAAAACTGAACGTACACCTCAACAAGCATTGGACAGTACGAAAAATAAGACGTTGGAGAAAGAAAAGTCAAAGACAAAGGTCTTAAGAGTGAGAAGTGTAGTGAAAGACCGAAGACATATTTCAAAGATTGGCTTTGCAACTGACCGCTTTGGGGAGCCTCGTTTGTCTTTAATATCGGTGGCTCATGTCTGTTGTCTTGCCTCTACGTATGTAACTCACCTCAGATAAGAAGTTTGTTATTCTATTTCTATTTTATTTCTCACTATTCTATTTCTCACATGCTTGTCATCTTTCAACCATTTTATGTTTAATGCAAATCAACATGTTGTCAAGATAGTTTATTGCAGGTAGAAAACTACGTATTCGATTTCATAAAAGAAAACTAAAATTATTTCGTTAAACATTTCACTTTTCCAGATATATCATTTGTACTGTTTGATGTTTCACTCATCTGCATACCGTCCTTTCTTCGGAAACCATTATTTCGCTTTCTTTTAAATAGTTGCATATCTAATGAAGTGTATGGATGGTTTTTCTCTCGCGCGGCATATTTCGTTTCAATTTAGTGAATTGTAACGGAAATCCTTTTATGAGTTGTTCAATTTGGGCCGTTTAAACAGAACTAATTGCGGTTTTGGTAAATATGGTTTAATCTCGTTCACACGCTTCTATTTGAATATTATTGGGCCAGTTGTATACTTTCTCCTACAGGTGAGGGCAAATTATATGGGCATGGCTATGATCGATTCTTTTTCGTTAAGTTTGGTATGCTAAATTCAAATTTTCATTTGCAGTAACCGAAATAATTTTCTGTCGGGCGATAAAATAGTATTTATATTAGAAACTGCTTTGGATTGAAATAAGTTATTGAAAATTCATTACCACAAAATATTTCAACTCTGAAATATTTGAAAAAATTAAACTATCGTTAAAAAATTATGTATTGGCAAACAGAGCTACTATGAAAACTTTAATTAATACAAAAAATAATCGAGAAGTGCACCCTCTAATATGTATTTTATATATAATAACAGAATAATTAAATATATTAACAGTTATTTTTCATATATTTGACTTATCTTCTATAATTTCAATCTACCACTGTACTGTTAATTTTTACTTTTTAAATAAACTGTGTTCTATTTTAACAAGAAAATTATTGTAACTGTATTATTCAATAAATGTATATGCAGGGTAAGTAAATATCTTTAAATAAATTTTTTTCTATAATTTATTGATATTCATCACTTTCTTGTTGATACTTTCATTTGTTATTATTATTATCTGTTTTACTATAATATGCCTGTTTTTGATATTTCGTTGTATTTCAGCAATACGTCTATTTGTGAAATATTCGATTATGATATATTCATAAAAGTACCTCAAGGTTAGATTTCATATTTATTTGATATGTTTTCACAAACAGTGCTCAGAAACTACTCTGAAGTTTGGGGCACTCGTGAGTATATTGCCAACGTTTGGCTGACCTTTTATGATTGTCCACCGTAGTGCGCTGGTCAGGCCCTATCCCCCGAAGCCCGGATACATTCGGGAGGGCGCGCCAGCATTATCAACAAATAACCACTCCCCACAACCGTGAGGCAAGTGATAATTGGGTCCGAGAAATATATGCTCTGAGCAAGCGCAGTGAGCCAAGAATGACAGCTTTCTGCATCTGTACGGCTAAGATTTCTGCCTTAGTGCGGCAAGCTGGTATGATTTTGAAATTCGAGAGTAGAGAGGACATCATTCCACCAAGTACTCGCAACAATCAGAACAACCATCTTGGCATAGTGGTCTGGATAGAGTCTGCGGAGTTCGAAGAGAAAAATTTCGATATTTTATCCGTTTTTCCTCCTCTTTTCGGACGATATTCGTCTCGCCAGGAGCTGAAAACTCCATGACAAATATCGTCGTGCTCTGGTGGTTGAGAAGGACTACATCAGGCTCATTAGCTTGTATGAGCCTGAGGATGGGGAACGAATAGTTCCAATAAATTCGGCACTTCTCGTTCCCGTTTTTCTTTTCGTTCTCGTTTATTATACACTATTATTTATATTTTTATTATATGTAAATATTATATAGTTATCGTGATTCTTATATAGTCAAAAACGATTGTTGAATAACGAAATTAGTTAGCTCCCTAGCTATATTATTGAAGGGGAGCTGAGGAAGGTAGGTTGCGCTATATCGTTTACTTTAACCATACAAGGAGACAACGTCCAAACTCACTAGTATGTCTCCTGAACTTTGTCTCCTGGACTTGATCTCATGTAATTCAACTCTTCGATGAAATGTCCCGATTTCTGTGAGCGGATAGTGTAGGGTTGTTAAGTATTTGGCCAATTTATAAGTTGGTGAACCTATCGCATTTACGATTGATGTCAGTGACACACCGTTGGAATAAAACAAGAAACACAGATACTGAATGAAGTAGTATATGCTGAGAGAATAACGAGAACACTGTGTCCGTTACCTCATCGCCCTTGATTATGTGCATCACAGCCGTCAGGCTGTCAGGCTGGAAAACCTGCAGATCACGACCAATAAACCCGGAAAATTAGTTCAGATATTGCCAGGAGCACGTTTTCTGTCGACTCTGAAAATTCGGCACTTTTAATTGTCTATTATGAAGAAATTAAAGTTTTATTTGAAATGTTCCTTATTATGATGCGTTGAAAAGGTCGTCGCATACGCTCGTCTGTCTGCATTGGTAGTTAGTTATTCAATAACGACCGTCTCAACGTATTTGCAATCTTTTGAATTCTATACCCGTGTGCATCGGAACTTAAGTAAATGTTATTTTCTTTTATGATTCGCATCAAGATCTTTGAATAACGATTTGTTCACTGAAAATGATCAATTTCACATTCAAAAAATATCTTTTTTCGATCAAATTCAAAGAAATGTTAGTTTCGCTAATCTCAGTTCACCTGTCTTTCATCGTATTTTGTTCAGAGTATATCTTTTTGTGCTTTAAAATTGTTCAGGTATTTGAACATGTATATCAGTGGATCTTAGATTATGAACCATTTGTAACAGTTGAAAGCCTGCTTTATTGAGGAAAATAAACACGCAATTAGTTGTTTTCTCAAGGTTGGAACATGAAAAGATTGTTTGATGGTGCGTGAAATATGTTTAAATATACCCACTATATTGCGCATAAAAATGAAAGTGATCATTTTACAATCGTGACGAAATTTTATTTTAAAATCTTTTAGAAATGATGGGATTCAATTATATTATGATGTAACAATAGTGTGACTGTATCTATATTTGGGCAGCAATTGCGTTGATAATTCATTATATTATCAACAGTTTTGACAATTATATTAAAAATGTGTAGTGCTTTCCCGTAATGGTTCAATTCTAACTGTTGAATTTCATAACTAGAGCACAGTAGAATAATACAACCAGTAGGCTCTCTTACCACGTGATCCGCCCGAGTTGCCGGGCACCTTCAACCGCTCTTAGGATGAGATCCTCATCCAACGCGTTCAGTGTTGTAGTATCGAAGGATTCGACAATAACACGGGCATCGTATTAGTTATAATAAAGGGTCGGAAATTGATATTGTGTTTAGTTTATTCACTGTTGTTATTATTGTTTTTAGTTTTTATAGTTGGTTTTAAGTAACTTACCACAAAATCTTTTATAATGTCTTTAAAATTTCGTTTTTATATGAGCGCACACCTATGGTAAAAGAACGAAATTGGGTTCGCACTTCGTTTTGAGGTCACCAAGAACTTTGAATTTATGAATGAAAGTAGTGGGAGTGGACTTACTGGTTGATTTTTACTATACCCAGAGTATGGTCCAATCTGAGATTCAGCGCATATAAACAATGATCAGCGCGTCATCGTCTTGTGACTTGTTGGAATCTGCAATGGTATTGGCCAAACGACCATAAATTGCTACAAATGTTCTTTACTGTTTTGATGCATATGGTACTCAGATTCAGTGCGAATTGCTTCGTCGTTGTTCATACACCTTACTTGGTACTTTGAATATTGTGTTTTATTCAAATACCTTCAAACTATATTAAATAACAGTGTGTTTACTCCTTTAATGTATTGTTTAAATACTTGTTGGGTATATTAAATAATATATCCAGGACACTTAGTACGGATACAGCTGATGAGTATACAGAAATTTGTTTGTCTCCTCCTAGGCAAATGTCGATAAAGACTCATTTTGACATAAAAACCAATGAAATGATTTTAAACGTGTATAAGCATGAGACTCAGGAAAATCAAATATTACTCAAAGATGAAATTGAAAACAAGGTGGCAAATAAAACAGGAGTGTGTTGGTCGCAGCGTCTACATAAGTATCAGAAAATACACCACTAAGCATACGTTTTCGGCGCCAAAAACCAATAGCAGGGGAGCCCACGATGAAAAATGGGGATTTACTCGAGCGTCATTGAGGCATATAAGGTTGCAAAGCTTAAATGATGAGAAGAAGAAAATGCTATATAATATATACCTTTTCATCGGTCTATAGATTTTTAAATATGTAAAAAATACTGTTGCATGGGCATACTCGAGCGCGTCAGATATTGATAGCATCAATGTCCTAGGTATTTTTAATAATGGTGGTATATTAATATGATTGTTTGCATGATGTAGGTGGTTGTAAGCAAGGGTTAAAAGTGAAAAGAAAAAAATTTAATCGAGCGCGTCAGATTTTCTAAGCAGGTGTTAATGCAACAAAAAAAAGATCTCATTCAATAATCTGACGATTTCGATCTGAAGCAAACTCGCGGCCATTATTATAATGTGCAAAAAAATTCGCTATTTTGAAATACTCAAGCGCGTCAGATTAAGATATATATGGTTCATCTTTATGTTTTAGACGTGCTGTCTCATAATCTGACGATTATCTAGATGGATTCGCTTAATCTGACAAAAACAATATTTTTTTTTATTTTATTTTTTTCAATTCATTGAACTAAATTAATTGAAGAGCTCAGGAAATAGCATGCGAATAAATAAGTGTATGTTTTTTAAGTACATTACTTGTATTTATAAGAAAATATGTTTTTTTAAATGTTCAAACAAATTAAATTTTTTATAATCAATTGATTAATTAATGAAGAAAAGAGAAATGAAACTTTCTATGTTTTTACCACTTTTAGGACATTTTCAAGCTTATATACTATGTATACTATATAAGGACATTTTCAAACTTATATACTATATATACTATATAAGTTTCCTTATAGGATGTCCTTATAGGATGAAACTGCAGTAACGTTAGTTACAAATAAAAGTGGTAAAAAAACAAAGAAAGTTTAATTTCTCTTTTCTTCATTATGATTTTTTACCACGTAGTAACGGCTATATCCGTCAATTAATTGATTAATTAATCATCATCACGAACGAGTCTCTGTGATGGCGTCATTGCAATAGAATTTAGAGTGGGGACGGAGTGAGAGAGTAATAGATAGAGAAAAAGTGAATAAAGAATAGAGAAATAGAAACTTGGAGAGGGAAATATAGGTATTACACAGCTGCACGCATTAAATTTTATTCGACTAATTTTTCTTATTTCGGCTTGCGGAAATCGTCAGATTATATATTTTTCGTTATCCTTGAATTATTTCCTTCAAAATAAAAAAAAATTAGCTACGCTCGAGAATGTCGAAATGACATTATTTTTTTACAACTTGGGTGTCCTCCCCTTTCTTTACGTCACTCTCAAATTGTCAGATTACTGGAATATACACTTTTTAGCAGGTTATTAACTCACCTTACCTTAATCTGACGCGCTTGAGAATTTCTGATGATCAATTTTTCTTTACTAATCTGATACTTTATCCCTAACAGACGGCCTTATATATGGTGTTCATATTTGGTGGAGGTACTTAACCGGGTACAAAGTATCCCCCTGTGTATTAATCTACCGCGCTTTAGTAAATGCCGAAATCCCCACTTGGGCTCCCATATTATAAGTATTGCCTAAAAATGCACACGGAAGGTCGCTCAAGCATCGATTGTTTTTGCTTGATGTTTAGATGCGGACTGATTGCCTTGAATATTTATTATTTATTTCAATTGAAATATTTTTTAGAAGATGTATCCTAGACTGCAATTTTTAGTGAAAATTTAGTGAAAACAGCAATCCTTTCTGTAACGTACTTATGTACTGGGGTGTGTTACTAGTTCATTATGAATCAGTTCCCTTCCGTATTTCTTAATCAAAAAGCACAACGTCATTGAATCAAAGGTAAAATACCGTTAGTTTCTGTTAAATTTCAAATGAGTCGGTGGGGCATAGTGTTGTACGGTACCTGGGGCAAAGTGGGGCACACTATTTCAATTATAATATAAGAGTGTCCCACTTTTGAAGACATCAAATTGTAATATATTTATTTTCTACGTTCTTAAGCTAATATGGTCCGCACATACAAAAGGAAGACTGAACGGCATTCATGGTCTATGCCAGCTATGAAACAAGCTATTGTGTCCGGAGAAATGGGCCACAGGAAAGCAGCAAATATGCACAACGTTCCACAAAGAACTTTAGAACGTTATGTTTTTAAATATCGGGAAAATAAAGAGACAGCATCTTTCAAAAGAAATTGGGCCATTTTCAAAGCGTGTTTTTACCGATCAAGAGAAAGAACTAATTAATTACATAAAGCTGATGAAGAACGGTCCATGGACTGACTTCACGTGACCTACGCAAAGTTGCATTTAAAGTGGCCCAAAAAAAATGGAATTCCTCATAAATTTGACTCAGTGAGTGGTGGTTTGGCTGGGGTTGATTGATTAAAAGAATTCCTGAAACGACATGCCGATATTAGCTACAGAAAACCCAAACCTACATCAGCAGCTGAAGCTATGGGTTTTAATAGACTAGCCGTTGAGAGGTTTTTTCAACTTTTAAAAAAGGTTCACGATGAACATACACCACTTACTCCACAAATGTGTCCACAGTACCCAAAAGTCAATCCATAGTCCTTGCTAGACGTGGCAAAAGGCAGGTAGGAAGACTAAGGAAAGGACAGAAAGGAAAAAATAATGATCACAATTCTCTGCTTCAGCGCAGCTAGCAACAATATGCCACTATATGCCAAGAAAGCGTATGAAACCGGAAATGCTTGATGGGGCACATGCTGGGTCTTGGAGAGAATGTCACGAATCTGGGTGCATACAGGGTTCCTTGTTCGTTTTGTGGTTAAAAAGAAAGGTTGTCAAAAAGAAATGCAACAAAAGCTCTGAAGCTGATGACGATGCTGAATGCATCTATTGTGGTTACTTGTGGTCATAGTCAATCGAGGGATGAATACGTTGTCGAAAATGTTAACGATGGGTTCACTACTCTTTTGCTGGAAAGGATGAAAAATATGAAGAGGATACTCATTTATGTGCATTGTGCATTGAAAACTAATTTTGTAAAAGACAGTATGTTTCAAGTAAAATTTGAATATGTATACGAGTAGTTACAACTTTAGTTGATATTTGTTAACTCGATTGAAATTTTAAAAAAGATATCAATAACTAGCTGTAATAAATTACTCAACTGTACCAAAGTTCTATGTTTCCTTTTTTAATGTTTCAGTTTCATAAAATATCAAAGAAACGTTTTATAGTTGTTTGTGTAATCCCTGATCTATTTCACTCAAAATAATAATAATAATAAAGAAGTTTACTGTGATTTGATGATTTGTACTGAATTTTTTATGCTTAAGTGTTTTAGTGATTGTTATCCTATTGAAAATGTCGTTGTGTTGCTAAGAAATAGGGCTAAAAATAGGGTTGTAAAGCATTTGTCAGGAGCTTCAAAAAGATGTATCACAAGACCCACCTTTCCATTCAATGTTTCCCCCAGATGGCGCCCAGTCGCCATGTTGAAAGTTTCATCTGTCAATGTCACTTCAAAATAAATTATTCATGCATTAATTTCATTATCCCAAATTTCAATTTTTTGAGTTGACCCGTTAAAAAAATAAAACGGGGGGACAGTAAAGAAATGCACTGTATGTGAATACTGAAGAAAACGATGCATTGGACGAAAACTAATTCCTATAGACTGAATCCAGAAACCTTCGTTTTATTTACTTAAAACGTTATTTGCTACAATGAACGATTTGACCGGACGAAGCAGACTTTCTCTCTTTCGATGGACCGTGCCTGAATTTTCATCTGAGAGAACGAATTCGTGTACACGTCATAGGCCAAACACGCACGCTCCATTATCTGTCACAAACTAATTAATAGACTTTTAAGGTTCATTAATAATGTAAACGCTAATATGTTATGCGGGGAATCCATTAAACACGTCACACGCATTTTGATACACGATTTAATTCGAATCTGAACTCATTTGAGCATCATCGTTTTCATGAAACACAATACACAGAATCAATGATGAGATTTTCCTCTGTACCCTACAGTTTGTCCGTTTGTGAATTCTATAATTGAAATGAAATGAAAAATTGGGACACAAACTAGCTTTATTCTCAAGGGTAACAGTTACTACTAATCTGGTAAAAAAAAAATGTATTTTCATTTTTGTCAAAAAGTATTTATTTATTCATCAATTTTTATTTTGTCCCCTTCAAAGTAGTTTCTCTCAGATATAATACATTTTTGCCAGCGTTTTTCCAATCTTCGAAGCAGTTCTGATAATATTTCATTAGTTCGGAATTTCATTGTCTAATATAATATAATAATAATAATATTTATTTATGTAGGAAAGAAGAATACAGAACAATGTAGTAAGAAGATAAAGGTGAATAAATGAGTACTCGATAAGTGTTTTTCACATTTGTTTCGAGAAAATGCAATGCAATAAAACTTATAAATAATATGAATTGATTTGACTCCCAGAAAAAATCTGTAAAAAAATTAAAAAAGATTAACCGAAAAATAAAAATTTTAA
>WOGP01000558.1:0-23548 GCA_015342065.1 Leptinotarsa undecemlineata | reverse complement strand
GCACAGCATACAGGGTGTAACTGAATAAGTGTAAAACATTTGAAGAGGTGATCCCTCATCGAAAAAAAGATAGGATATTTCATATAAAGAAATTTCATTGGAGCATCCCTTGTTAAGATACAGCCTCTTGAAGGGGGTATATAAAATTTGTATAACCATTTTTTCACAAGCGCTTCCACTGATCTGAAGTGAGGAAAATTGCTACAAGTGGCAAAAATAGAAATCATAAGCTGAAAATTGTCGAGTTCATTTTAGAAATTATGAATGATTTGAATTATTGTGCTGAAATCCACTGATCAATTGAGGTGTAGAAAAAGCTATGAAGGAATAGCTGTTCGTATGTATCTGCAAATTGTCAAAATTTTTTCATTTCAACTACTTAAAAAAATCACAGGATGAAATCATCTTATGGCTACTAGTCTATTGTTTGGGTATACATTCAATATACAACAAATATGATCTACAAATTTTTACAAAGAATTTATTTTAAAGTTGATTTCTTTCTTCCTTCCTTAGGATGTTTCTTACATTTTTGAAGAGATAACTTCTTATCGGAAGGTAAAATGCTTCTTTACCTTCGTGTACAGGCGCCAGTTCGTGTGGCTTCTCCTTCTCTCACGCATACGTCTGCGGAAGGCAGGCTCCTCCTCTGTCGTTGAATAGACGATCAGTGTTCAGTGTGCGTTAGACATATGCTGTTGTCACTATTATGAAAATCTAACCAGCAAGCACGTAAAATTTTTTTATCAAGCGATACGTGATATGTATGTACATTATTAGTATCATTATTTAAACCTACAAAAGTAACAATTGGCTTATGGTAGCCATAATATAAGTACATACACAAAATAATCAATAACTATAGAGAAGAAAAAATTCAAGAACTAATGTCTTATGTACCGTTTGAAATCTGCATCTCGAAATATTTTTCACTTAATAAATACTTAACATCATAGAATGTTGAAATACTTTAATGAACCTACTAATAATGTCGCTCATTTTTAAATACAGACACCACAAGAGTGGTGTCTTTCATGAAGATGAACTGTGGAGTGAAATGCAAATTTATCAGCAAATGAATTTCTTTTTATATGTTTTCCGGTTCTATTGAACCCACCTTTTGTGTTAGTGGTAAAATTCTGGCCACTATTCAGAAAAATCCTAAATTTTAATTCGTTAAGAGCCTTAACAATACCGATAGGATTCTCAAGACTAGAATTATTTTGTCACCTACAGTTTTCAAATTTATGAAGGTTGCTTCATTGAAAATGGATTATATGAATCCATGCCTGACAGATTAACCTCAGTTACTTCAGTTGGTTAACACCTGAAATGGTCGTTCCTTTCTGTATAATTGATATGCCCAACTTTGCGAGGTTTGGATTGTAGAACTGCCATTGACGATCCACTCAAAACTGAAATGATTTTGTTGTTAAGTGATTTTGATTGTGTAGAAATATGGATTATAAAGTAAAGCCGCTGGACCGCTGAACTAGAAGCCTTTGTTAATGATGATCCAACTAAGGAATTCGAAGTATTGCATTGAAATTGTCCTAGTCATATCTCACAAACAGACAACACGCGGTTTCCTGTGATGAAAATAAATCTGGTTTTCAAATGGTTAGACACAGAGTGCTTCAAGGGTCGATCTTGGGACCTACTTTATTTATATATATGTAAATGATATAATGTATAATTCACAGCCTTCCTGACGATGTTACACTATTAGAATCAAGTAATGATAAAAACCTCTTAGAGTGTACTATCATGTCAGTTGAACAGAAAGCTGTTGAATGGTTTGTAGTGAATACTTTCAAGCAGACTCCTAATGGAGGAAATAGAATTAGATTTTCGTGTGATCCCCTGAATCAAATGGTTAAAAAAGCCAAGCTCTCACCACAAGCAATAATAATTATCTGATAATGGCCCGGTTTACGCTTTCTACATCAGTTAGTAATTCCCTTGTTACACCCTTAACGAAATCAACTTTGCCACCTGTATTGATAGAACAATGAGTTATTAATAAATTGATGGATGTAGCCGTTACTATGTGGTAGGAGATCATGATGAAAAGAGAAATAAAAATTTCTATGTTTTTACCACTTTTAATTGTAACTAACGTTACTGCAGTTTCGTCCTATAAGAACATTTTCAAACTTACACAATAAACTTATTGTGTAAGTTTGTGTTACAATTAAAAGTGGTAAAAAACATAGAAATTTTTCTTTCTCTTTTCATAATGAGTTATTATGTAGATGAATCTTCTTTAACTTCTAGTGACTCATCATATATTAGTTTTGAGTAATGCCAGTACTTATTTTTATATATACCAATTTCATGATAGTATTATAATGCTTACGTTATCCGCAACGCTATTTAAATATTTCATTTTCATGTTTACAAACACTGTGTTCAAGACAAATGTCTTGAACATAACGTAGTCTAATGAAGTATATTTATATCAATATCTAAAGGTTAGTATAGATATAGAAGACCCTAAATTCCCTGTTTTGGTAAAAACTACTTGCCCATCATTGATAGTTGAGAATATTATATTCATGAACATTCAGTAATTTCTGTGCCCTATTGAATAATGCATTAACTTGAATTATTCCGTCTCTTACACATCACCGTGTAACAACAGCAAACGAACTTGCAGACCAAAATGGAATGTGTGTTATTATTGTATAACTTTGATTTCAACTAGCACAATCTCCCGTGTGACACAATCAATATTCAAGTCACAATGGCCAGACTCCCGGTTGTAGCTGCCCTCCCCTCGACGTTGTTAATGATTGTCGTATTTGAAGCGGTAACCGACGAAGCGTCGCTGGCGTTGGGACGGCGGTCCGGCCTGATTGTGGCAGTTTCACGTCCGACAATGTTTGCACACCCCTTATGAGCCCGCCAAAGTTGACTCAGTCGATGAGTCGAGTGCGTGCTTGGACAAAAGGCAACATAATGCACTCCTTTGGCATCCCGCAAAGCTGGATGGGACTGTACAGGCTGCGACACAGAGCTTTCTCTAACGATACGTGATGAGCTGCGGGCTTATATTATACGGGATCTTGCGTTGCGTTTCAACGTTTTAAAGATTGAGAAGGACTCTTCTACTCCAACAATTTTGTACTTATTAGAGAGGTGATGGTTACTTCTGCAGCCTGAAGTTATTAGAGAATACATACAGTGGGCGGCACTGGAAACGAAACAAATTGAATATACTCGAAACACACTTGTTGCGAAAAAATGCAACAACAAAATAAATTTTTATTAAGAATATTTCTATGATAACCTCAACTATGATAACCCCACCCCTTGGTGAATAGGAATAGTACTAAATGCGATCCATAACTGAAAAGATACTTATATTAGGAATTCATCCATGTGACTGTTTACCGAGAAATTTTTCTTCTTGTGAATAATGTGAACGAGATTTGAAAGAGCCCCGATGCTTGAACTGTTTTCCATCAACTGCTAACTGCTATACAGATATTCAGTCTCAAAACGTTGTCTGATATTTTGAAGCATGTCTGAAGTAACTTGAAGTCATTTTTTCCGCAAGTAAAATGGAAAAATACTCGGCTAATAGTTACATTGACGAATTCCTTATGAATTCCCTTTATCATTATGTGGAACACTTATTACTTTCTCAATTCAAATTCTGAAGGTTATGGTCACCAATAGAATGATAAAATGAAACAGAAAGATTTTATCTCATTGCTTCTTAATTCTTATACAAACTGAATAGAGAATAGTGTTTTTTGTATTATTCAGTGTTCATATGAAAGTATTCGTTTTGAAAGTATTTTTCTTTCATGTTATATGACGTTGTGATTTAATGTTTGTACTGAACTAAAATCTCTTCGAAACAAGCCGAGATATGTCTACATTCATCAGTATCCTATCTAGGTTAATTGATTCACCTTCATCTTTTTCAGTGTACTCAATGGATATCATTCTTGCACCCCAAATATGAGCTGCAGTCCTCGTGGTTCTGGTCCCCTTTCAGTGAAAGAGCTCTACGATTTCCCTAGGAAACCCTCCGTCACTCGAAAGGATCGATTGCAGCTTGAGAAATAGATTAGATAATTTAGAAAACACTTGCTACATGAATTGCATTTTACAAGTATTGTTTGTCAAGAAGAATTTCAAGAACGAGGTTTATCGATCAACGATAACAAGAATATTTCCTACTTATTCACCAAACTCAAACACCTGTTCATGCAACTGCAGATTCGTAAGAATGTATCATATTTCCCACCAAACGATTTCCTCGAGTTTTTGAAGTTTACTAAATACTCGTTAGGACAACAAGAGGATTGTTCTTGGGGTTCTTGTTGAATACTCTTCGTGAGTATTACTGGAGTTTTTTCCCAACACCAAATCGTTATTTTTAACACCTCGACAAGTGTTTTGATCACCAAGTGATCATCTTCAAGAGGAAGATCAAACTAGAATCTAACGCGAAGCTCACGCTATATATCCTGTACAGGAGAACCCTATAGGCGTACCACCCACACAGGCATACCACCCTAAATCAATTTTACAATTTTTCCTTATCTATTATTTTACAATATATGTTTAACTGTTAACAATTTAATAAGTTTCAGTCCGTCGAATCTATACCAAATAGCATACTATAGTATGCTATAACTTGTTGAAATGATGTTCTTAAAAATAACGATTTGGTGTTGGAAAAAAACTCCAGTATCAGTCATTACTACAACAAAGGCTCCAAATAGTGCATCATAAGTACTCTTCGTCATCAAAAAAATGGCAGAATCAATACTCCTGACTGCTCCGGATTGAATGATTCCATAGAGTCTATCTCGTATTGTGTTTGTAGGTCTTTCGCTTAAAAAATCCTCAATTGTTAACTTTGTAGTAAATGTTCAAGAGGTAGCAGAAACATGTGGTTATGTGGAACTTCAACAAGTGTTTCCTTATATGACTGATAACCAGTCCGTGCAAAGCTTACTGTTGAATAATCTGAAAATGAAACTTTTAATGGGTGATGATCAACTGTAATACCAAACATGCGCTAAAATAACTGACTATTACAAGAAAACAAGTATAGCGGAGGCACCTGTCAATCTTATAATAACACTGATGAACTACAAATTTGATGGCAGCACCAAACTCTTACGAAGGTTCAAAATAGATGAACACTTCAATCTAGCAGACCAATATCATTATCTTCATGTACCAATGGTTCACTGTAGTTCTGGCGTTAAATCGGTTATTATTACGCATTGTTCAAAGGCGAAACGAACTGGTTCAAGTTCAAAGATAGTCGGGTCACTAAATATTCTGGCGATATCTTGAATTTATTGGAGCCACTGGAGACATCCTACATTTCATTCATTCTATGAAATAGGGGGCATTGGCAGATAAAGATCTTCAGATGATGTGATGCTGCAGCTTTTTTCGGGCTTTCCTGCAGCTTTTTTCGGGCTTTCCTGAAGCTTTTTTCGGGCTTTCCTGCAGCTGAAAAAGCTAATGCATCACTGGAATCAATCAAGTCGCTTCGAAGCGCTAATTGATATTTGTTGTTGTTTCATAATCTTTTCCCACAAATTATGAAAGTAGCGGTAACTACAGGGCTCACCTTCCAGTTGGTTTCTGAAAGTTATTTCTTGGCGTCATCTACACATACAGTTGATTTTTTAAAACTGGTTGCTTTCTTCCTTTCTTTGAAAGATTTTCACATTCGTTTGTGTGAAGATGGAAAACTAGAAAGCCAAAACTTCTCCTAAAAGTTTATGTTTTTTAGAAATACTCCCCTTTCAATTTGAATGATGAGAATATTTATGAATTGAAAATGGACTCGTTTTTGTATTTTTTTTTCTCAATAATGTGTCTAGAAGATATTCGATTCTTTTTGTGAGCCGCACGCCGTATGAGTTATAAAACAGTATATAACGTGAACATAATACCAATTTCATTAAGAAAAATATATGAAAACTAAAACTGGAGTCTCTGGCGAGAATGATTCCCCAACAAAGTTTTCTAAAAGGAACTCTGAAATAGATTATTTGGTCCCCTGAAAACTTCAACTTGCGTGGGAGAAGATTGTAGAAGTTCTGGTGTTAAGAAGCAATGCTTGTTTTTGAAAAAACAAATTATTTTCATAAGTTGAACTCGTGAATAATTTTTGTGCACAACTCGAGGAAGCATTTTATTTTCTGCAACTCTGGAACGGTTGGAGAAATTATTGTTTAGAATTTTATTATGAAATATTAATTTTCTCGATACATCTGTATCTTTCTTCGACACAGTTATCATACTGATTTTGATTTCAATTGCGGTCGTTCCTCTGAATAACAAATTTTACAGTACATCGGCATACAAGAAAATTTAAAAGTAGCTTCTCATAGAATCAGCAGCTTTCCTGAATCTCTGCTTAGAAAAATGAACAACTTTCTCCTGGGTTTTTTTTAATGAAAGGTTCTGTTACCCAACCAACCTTTTTGAAAATTAATCATTCCATCATCAGATAGGTAACTGGTAGTAAGTAGAATGCGCACTTTGCTTAGTCTCCCACTTGAAACTATCAGAAAACAACTTGATTTATTTGTGATGATTGCAATATGGAAAATGTTGGTTAAATTATGAACTATAACATTTCTGACATAACCTAACAAAATATGTAGAATGTTTTGAGTTCCAACACTATTATATTTCATACGCTCAAGATGATTTTTTGTGTTTAATCTGATGAAATCACTGGACTTTTATATAATCGTACTGAATATAGAGCAACATGTTACAAAAATCTAACATATTCTCTAATGATTACTCTTACGGCAATAACAATGAGCAAAGTACCCCTCATTCATGCACCACGACAGTTGTTTGTTGAAGGGCTATATTCGAAATATACTGTTACTATTTTTAAAAAGGGTTGGTGGATCACATCGTTCGAACAAATATATTAATTTGCGAGTTTATTCGATTTTGGTTAGGGTAAAAGTTGAGCTATACGTGGTACAGTCAGGGATAATAGTCTTTACAAGATAACATATTTCATTTACACTAATGAATCTTGAACAATATACATAAAAACATTGTTTGATAATGATTCAACATAGTTAATTCATTTATTATTTTCCATGAAACTATTAGGGACACCCAAAAATATTTTATGATGATAGTAGCAAAGATATACAAAAAACTAAGCAACTGAGCGTTATGTGCTCTCTTTTCTCAACCTCTTCTCTGGCACGAATGTTCGACAATACCAATTGATTGAGTCGTGTCTCATAGACATAAGAGTTGATTCAATGTTAATTGAATTTTTAAATGCAGATTTTGCCAATAAACAACCATCAATATTGATTCAGGAAAGCTCTAAGTTATTGCCATACGAAAATTACCTTAAAAAAATATTTGTGTAACATATTTTCCAAAAAATGTATGGCCTTCCAAACAATCGGCATACGGTATTTGAGCATGTTGAATATTTGAATTTTTCATATATCAACTATTATTTTTTCGTATGTTACCTCCTTCAATAAGCATATACGCAAGCTCTTTCAACATTAATACTGTTGCTTCTAGCAAATTGTAAAAAGGCGAAATGTTTGTTCTTATATCATGTAGAGATCGAAGTCGACTCATTTCTTTTAGTCACCAACACAACAGTTGACGACCAGAGGCTTGATTCCCTGAGACCTCCTTTCTACAACATGCCCTTAACGATGTGTCTTCAGACACATGACTCTACGTCTTCCTGAGCACGCGGCAGAGGGACTTCTTTCTAGATTCCGACAATTTTCACAATCGGTTTGCAGTCGAATTTCGGTCGGAAAATGCTAATTCTGATTTGTTTTTTTCCAAAAAATGGACAGTTACAGTAAGTCACGGATGATTATGTTGTTACTGGTTATAATCAAATCAAAAACTGGCTCATGCAGCCAATTTGATGAAGGTCTTTGAATAAAAAACCTCACATTGCCGACTTTAACGGTAATACCGTATATAGAGGAATAAATCAAATCTAGTTTCATGATAATGAGTTTGTTTTTGAAGAAACATATACAATATTAAAGACTATCTGACAATTAAAATGATGCATACACGTCAACAAGTGAAATTGTAGTCTGTGGATCAGAGTTCGTGGAATACAATCGTACAATAAGTATCAGAAAGCTGTCAAACCCACAAAGAATCTGGAGTAAAATTTTCATGTGGATTGTACTGATACTAATTCGTTCGAATCCCTTGCTCCAAGGCGGCCACATGTCATGTATCTTTTTTAATGACCCGTGAGCTATTGTAAACTTCATGTTATTTTTATGCAACTAGTAGGTAGAACTTGGTCCCAGATTCGAATGGGGAAGGATTTATTGATTAATACACAATGCGTTTTTTCAATAGGGGATCTTCATTTTGACTGATTTTGGATGACTTGTTCGAATGAACATTGAATTAAATTCGAATAACTTGAAAATAATAAATTATTTGATGAGTATTAGAATATTATTAGATGCAGCTGCATTTTCTTTCTCTTTATACACTAAAAAAATCTGGTAAGTTACACCATTCATAATTTAGGGATGTGTTGAGATTATTTTACTCAATAGCTAGTTTAACTTCACATCAAATGAACTTTCGATATCGTATAGCCTCAAAGTATGGAAACAACCTCTGAAAAATTAATAATTACCTCAGTAAACAATGATGGCAATCCAAAAAAAGTAGTTGAAATATGAAATCGAAATTAACTCACCTTTTCTCACTTCGAAATGATTGAAAGTATCACCATTATTTCAACTGTCATCATGGATATGAAATATTCATGATACACCAAGAGTGATAGTTAAATCATTGGCCTCAGCCATTAGGTCTTCCTCCTTAATCTAACAGGCGATGCACTCAAAGGAACGTCATGAAACCAAATTATCTGCAAATACGAAAATAACCAATAGTGCTTTTTTTCATTTTGAGTGATTGTTGACGACTTTTTTCATTTGAAGTGGTGTCAGTTCACTTTTAAATTGAGCACACCTTTCATTTCTCATCATTGATAACCGTGACGTCAAATATTGCCAGGAAAAAGGGAATTTGAAAAAACCGAAAAAAGAAAAATGAATTTTCTGCTTTTGTGAAGGAAGATACGTTGAAATTTTTCATTGAAGCCCGTTATTTTTTCAAATATGAAAGTGCAGTCACTTAGTAGAAGTGAATTTTGGCATCAGTTCAACAGTGAAATCAGTGAATATCACATTTTCTCATTCCTGAGATTAGTGAGATAGTTCACTGAGAACACAGGAATCTTCAAGACCATCTATCATGTACAGGTAAGTTATTCTTATTATTGAATCACTCTCTCACTGTGTACAAACTTCACGTACTCTTTCTTCAAAAATTTTTTGTTTGAAACAGTATAATGATTTGAGGTCTTCTATTCCCAATCTATTTCGAATGTAATAATTTATTTGGCTCATATTGGCTGATATATTCTGATCCACCAAAAGTGGGTCCGTAGCCAAGAGTCCATCCTGTAACGAAGCTAATCGGAGTACTCTGAAAAGAGAAATAACCTGTAAATTTTATCATCAAACACCGATCAGGCGAGTCGATTTCAATTTTAATTATTGTCACATTTGCTGAGCTATGATGAACTTACCTACTAATTATCTGTCCTTCAATTCATAATAATATTCCCTAGCTACACTTCACCATCTGATACTATACCTAACATAATACTTTCTTCATAACAACTTCCAGTATATTTACTGAAATGCTGACATTATCTATCCAACTACATATAATTATCAATATGACTTTCACCTATTGTAAGAGGGCATACATGCCCACATTTTAAATCAAATCATTTAACGCAACTCTTCGTTAAGTCCGGTAATTTCCTATCTACACAGTATGGTTATGGACTGACATGCACCTATCAGAAAACAACTATTTTCCTAGCTAACACCACGAAGAACGTTGGATTATATCCTACAGGTGTCAGTGCAGGATTCTTCACAGAAGCAATTCCTGCATATTCGTTTGGCAATACAACTGCCTGAATTCAGTATTGGAACTGGCACACTTGCAGACAGGTTTAGTGCAATTTGACCTCTGGGCAGTGCAAAATAGTGTCCTACATCGACACGAAGTCGATGATTGAAAATCAACAACATATCTGTCATCGCTCTCTCTTCCTGTAAACATGACAAATGGCCCAAATCCTCGTATGAGGATATGAATTTTGTCTATAGTAAGTAGGCATACTTGAAGATTGGCTTTAAATCAAATCATTTGAAGGAACAATTCGTTCAGGCCAGTCTTCACTTAGCTACGCAGCAGGTTTATAGACTGACGCCTATCAGAAAATAACTACTTCCTTGATTAATACCACGAGGAGCATTGGATCACATCCAACAGGTGTATCTCATTCATTATAATCTTTCTTCAATTCCATATCGCCAACAACTCTTTTTCTCTCTCTCTCTCTCTCTCTCTCTCTCTCTCTCTCTCTCTGATTTCTATTACTATTGTTCTGATTCGAACGCATTTTTTTCGAATCTTCATTTCCATAGCATATCCATTATCGAATTGACAACCTCGTCGAATCCGACTGCAACGATTTCTATTACTTCTATGTTGAATTCGACTATGCCCGAAATGACAGAATAACCAACAAATTGATAACATTGCGCGTGAAGACCATTGAGGTTATGACATTTGTGTTAAGACATGTTGCGGGTAAAGACATGTTGCGCGTAAAGACAATTGAGGTTATGACATTTGTGTTGGTGTGTGCATGAATTATTGTAGAGTAGTATGATATATTGCAGGTGCTTTTATGTTAATTACTAGGAGCTTTATTTTACGGGTAAATTTTCAAGCGGGGAAAAGGCAACACCCGAAATCAAAATACTATTTCAAGAAACCCAATTGTAGTATTAGTCAAGCCTGAAGGTGACGTTTTTGCAGTTGATAAATGCAGTGAACTATCAACCTTTTGTAACACTCATCCGAAGTGTGTTTGTATGTCAAATTCAAAAAAAAAATCACAATCTTTTTACTTGCATCTTCATGTTTCATCATTCCACGTTATGAAAAATTTCCTCTTTGTTATACTTTGGAAGATATGTTTTATGGAGAAGTTGAAACTTCTTGATACTTTTCAGTTTTTCTATTATTCTTTCACACTATGAATTCTAATGGTTGAGCTCAGTAAGAAATTTGACGAAATATAACAAACTTCAATGTTGATAACGAAAAGTACCCGAGGTTAACTTATTATTTAGATACTAAGTGGTCGTATTCGTTAATATTGCACAACAAATTGAATTATATTAGATGAGACTTTCAAGTTACTCGCTGGCATTCAATTAATCAGCTCTATTTATTTTTCAAACCGTAGATTTCAAAGAGAAAAATTTTGATTCATCACAAAGAATTTTTCTGTTAGTTACATACAATATTTCAAAATAATCCACTGAATTGACATTCTCCAAATCGCGAAATCTCACAAAATACTGAGTTGATGGTTGAGTTGTTTCTATTTGAAAAAGCGGAAATTCAGAATCATAAATTGATGACAATTTGTTCATCATGCTTCAGTAAACACCCTCTTCTAATATATAGATGTAGTGTTCAGAAGAGGGTTGGTTCTATGGCCACAAAAAACAATATCAGAATATCTGAATCCAACTTGATTATCACAATAATACAGTATAGGATGAAGTCGAATTTAAAAACTTACCATACAGAAAACTTTTAAAATAACGAACAAAATTTTCTAGTTCACTTCAAATTGGTCAGTTGATGATATATGTTTGTGAATGATTGAATATTTCAACTATTTCATCGATCCAGAAACAAATGAAAATTTAGAGAATTTGTAATAGTGGGACACTATCCGCAATTTACCAATTCTTGGTTCCCTCGACACTAACCTTTGAAAATATCATCGCATCCATGGTTTTTCTAGAATCTCAATGAAACAGTATATCCTGCATGTATTCCACCAGTAATCCTAAAGTTATCCGTTGTAAAAGCATTTTTGTCCTGATTTTTCCGGAAAAGGGGACACATAAATATTTTCCAGCTGATGAGATTTCGCAACTGCATTCTAGAAAACAATTACTTTCCTTTTTCATACCAAGATGCATTTTGAAATGAATCCATTATAATTTGTGGGGTGTTTTTTGCAGAAACATATTTACAGATGCCTTTTTGTTGTCCATAAAATATATTTTTTAGATTTTTGCGAGGTTTGGTGTCCCAAATGAAATTTTCGAATGCGGTTTTTTCATTAGTTGACTACACTGAATAATCAAACTTAAGATTAATTTCACTTCAAATACAACAAACACCTCAACTGAAACTTTCAACTATTATTTCAATGTCTATCGCTTTACTAGATTACTTCGCGTACCGCACTGTAACGTCCACTTCAGTGTGTACTTGACTGTCTGAATATACTTGCAACCAGTGTTTAAATATCGCAATGGAACTTCGTATAATTTTCGCCGAAGTTCCATCGACATCGGTAGCATGTTTCTAGCTGCTTCTCGAGCGGCAGGTAAAATTGGATAATCCCATGCTTTCAGCTAAGTCACGTTAAGTTTATCGTTACCAGTGGCGGCCGGCGTCATTTCATTTCGGTTATGATTGGTACGAAAAAAAAAACATAATAAGGACTCAAATAGATAAACTAATGAAACATGAAACTGATACAACCACAGACACATTAAAATGTGTTTGTGGTTGTATTATTTACAAAATAATGATAAAACCTTATGTCTAGTGACTACATTACTAAAAGATGAAACAATTCTGCTACTTACAAGAAAAAATATTAAACAAATCTGGTACTTACATAGAAAATGGTGAGGTAAAGAAAAGTTTCAGAAAAGCTATAATCTTTTCAATTGAATTGAAAGACATGCAGTGACACATTTAACAGATTTAAGTTATTGAGATATGGATTTCCCAGCTTCAGAATACGAGGAATCCGACTGTTCAATCCATAAATAGTATGGAAAAAATTTAAATGAAAAATGTCAGGATTTCTCGTATCTTTTTTTTATATTAAAAGTTATTAGTTGAAGTAGTTCTGGGCAGTTTATCTCACTATTTATTAATTTGAAGAGAAAACTCAAGTTCATAGAAATTCTCTTCCAATGATTTTATATTCAACTTGGTGAAGAGTTGACTGTAATCATATTTATTTCGTTGAATACCAAAGTGGAAAGCACAATTTCTTAAGAATTTCATCTGAACATTCTCAATCAAATCGATATTTACATTATAGTATCGGTTCATTATAACCAAACAATATACAATATTGGATCTTACAAAAGCACAATATAAAATGTTTTTGTTTTAATTAAAAATCAGAAGGAGTACTCAACACAAAGCCTAGCGTTTTGAGACTTTTTACCACAATTTCTGAGAATTGAAGATTAAAATTAATTTTAACTACCAGTTAGCGAATAATATAATTTTCAGAAAATAAACAGACTTTTTTGCCTGAATCATATTTTTCATGAATATATTACAATGAATTTTCTGTGACAAAAGTTGACATCTTGTTCTCAATATTCAATTCATAACCCAAATTTGATTAGCCTCATTTACAATCATTTCGTCTACTACTTTCCTCAATCTGAAGACCTTAATGGAACTAATACCCCTATAAATACTAAGTTGGGCGCCACACTCCAATGTGAAATCATATATGTGAAGACATATAATAGAAATGAATGCGGAAGGCGAAATAAATGTAACAGGTATTAGAAGACATAGATTGACACATATTATTTCATCTTCACAAACATCTCTGTATTAAATAATTTGATGAAAAATATTTGTTTTCTGAACAGCTACTTGAATTCAAATTGAAAATATAATATTTTTGGAAAAAAAATTTCTGGTTTCAGAATACAAAAATGTGGAAAACTATCGAAGAAAGTAACTTTTTCAATCAAAATCATGTTATCATTTCATACGAACTGGAAGAAAACAACTACTTTCAATGAACATTGAATAACATACAAATAATTGGTTCTTATTCAGTTTGTACTCCTAACATTCGTAATGGAAACAAAAATTATAACATTCACGGGAATTCTATACGACATAATATGTAAATGAAATTGATATAAACAATGGCACTTACATGACAATAAAAATCATTACATTGTACTTTTCAGTTTCGGACAGAGACACTGGCTTTCAGGTCATCATCAGTACCATTTTGGTTAATTTTACGAGACAAAGCTCTTATTCTCACATAAAATTACGATTTTATTGTATTGATAACGAAAGGTTATTAAGTTTGCTGTTCAACTAAATTAATGAAAGGGATTTTGATGTACAACCATGTAATATATCAAAAAGGATTCACTGAGCAAATCCGTACGATAAATGATATGGAGTTAGGAGAAATCGATAGCGGACATGGATTCTGGTAGTAATTTCATTATAAAAATATTCATTGAAGATAATTTATTTCCATACCCAATAATAAATTGAGTGTTTTTATTCTGTTCAATAAGTATAGGATATACGTGGATTTGTTTTACTTTATCATCCAATGGTATTTAGGTGAGGAGTAACATAAAACATCTCAGCACAAAGTCATAATAATGTCAAATCTATTTTTTGGGTTTCTTGGATGTAGTCGGCAGGTTTTTATGTTTGACTCCACGTCAAAGTATCTATTTCCTTCAACAGTACATACTACAGGAAATATGAGCTGTAGGAACAACTAAATCACATTGTACATTTTTCATCGCCTTTTATAATGACTACCGCAGTTATAGACGACACGTTGGTCTTAAAATTCTGCATATTTCAGTCAGCAAACCCGAGGAATAGCTTCAACACAGAAATCAGAACTGATCGCAACATATTTTACAGGCTAGTGTAAACTTTGTTTCCAACAAAACTAGATGATTTTATAAATCAGTGAATTTGGTGAGATTCATACATTTATCTTTGAAAAACAATAACCCCATCACAAATTGGCTTTTAGTGGCTAAAGTTTCAAACAGAGTATAATAAAATGATATCAACGTCTAGTGTATATCGAAAATGGGTAATGAATTTACTTTGAAAATGTTGGGTAGTGGATTTTGTAGCAATATAAACATGCAGAATATTTCTTCGTATGATCATATCTTACGAATTATTGGCATAAGGAAAGCTTTCCCGGTAACTTCCCAACATAAGTCAAAGCTTTAATGGAAAAACTTGGACGTTATTAAAAGTTAAGATATTACCTAGCGACCTCCACTCCATAAAACACAGGACGAATCGAGAATCGAATGCACTTGGGATTCTGTCGCAGAGTTCACGTATTGTTAATGTGTGGCGAGACAGTGGTTTTTTTATTTGAGCCTTTTTATCTCATTAATGATAGGTAGATCAAAAAAAGATACAACTAATAATCGTGATTATGGTAGTGACATAAGTATTGTGCTCGATCACGAACCAAATGATAATAATAATAATAATATACTTGAGTAGCTGATTAACTCGGTTTAGTTTTCGACACTGAATGATGTGATCACAACTCTGTCAACGAGTTGGAACACGTTTAGAAAAAGGTTCATATTAGTCTAACCAACAAGTTCAAAATCATGAAAAATAGAGATAAAGGTCCTAAAAATATGAGCGATAGCTCATTCGATTCGGAATCTCCTCTAGAAAAATGTTTATGAGGGATTTTGGTGCAGGTGAAAAATTGCAATTGTTATTAACAAAATAAGATTTAAAAAAATGGTATTTATTAACATAGGATATGAATTTTGTACGTAATTTGTTCAATAAATTGTTTTAAACAAATCAAGAAATTCAATAATTATAAAAAAAATTTTTTGCTATTTTGTTGTCTAGAGATAATTATGATTTAAAAAAAAAAGTTTTCTGAATTTCAATTTTCAGATGTTTAAAATCAATTTTTTTATATTTCGATTCGATTCGAGAAAATAATTTTGCTTTTGAAAATGCCTCTTTTACACTTTTGAATAGTTTGGTCAAAAAATGTTTTCCAATTTTTATTTAATTGTTTCTCTGTTTAACAATGTGTTATAAACAAATATTGACCAACATTTATTTTTTTCTGGAGCAAAAAAAAATCATGAAAACAGCTATACCTATATAAATAAGTGCCATAAACTTTTTTAATTTTTTATAATACTTTCTAATATCATACGATACAGTAATTGTTGCGCCCACTTGACTTGTCAATTAGAAAATTGATGTATTTGAACTATTAGAGATACGATAAAGAACATTCAAGTCTTTTGCATAGGGAATAAATTTCCCTTTCAGATAAATCTAAAATCAAGTTCGTATCTATTGTTTATTACCTATTACATGCATTTTGTTTTATGAAAATTCGATATTCTTTTGAATTTTTCGTATCTTTTGTGATCTTTAACTTGTTAAATTATGCAGATACAGCAATAAACAAAATTTGTTAGGAATTAATAATTAATCATACTTTTATTGCTAATTGTTTAAACAATATACTTACTGTTTTTGTATTCAGTTGACTGGAGCTCCGTTGAACATAAATGCATTTTATTTTATGATGTTATAAATAATTTTTTTTTATGTATTTCATTTAAAACTGTTCCAGTTTTATACTTGACAGTTTAAAGGTATAAGGAGTCAGGTAAACGTGATCTAACAAAAGAATCGACCTTCGAAAGAAGCAGCTGCTCACTACATATAATACTCCAAACCGGAATAGTATATTCTAGAAAAATAATTTTCAGTACAGAAAAATAAAATACAACTGCGAAAAAAAAATTTACGCAAATTCAATTCTAGTGTCATGGGCATCAACAAAAAACAGGTCAATTATTTATACCTTTTATTACTTTATTTATGCCAACGGAGATTGGGAAAAAATTTGTTAGTTAACAATTGAATAACTTTCTTGGAAAATGGTGGTGAAACATTTTTTTCTACTGGACTTGATTCAATCAAGTGTTAAGAAGATACCGTAATTTTTTCAAATTTTCAAAATGACATTTATTTTGATGAACTCTCTTTAGCGGCAGCGCGCCAATTTTCAAAGTCAAATTAAAATTATAAATAATGGAAAGTTTCGGGATTAGGGACTTTTACATCTAAAATTGCCTTCTCTTCAACTAGCTGTTTTCAAAATTGCTTGAATATAAATATTTTTGGAGTTATTAACGAAAAACTATATAACAGTTTCTTTAATCTTATTTTGTTGACAACAATTGCAATTTTCACCTGCATCAAAATCCTTCAGAAACATTTTTTATAGGTGATTCCGAATCGAATGAGCTATCACTCATATTTTTAGGACCTTTATCTCTATTTTTCATGTTTTTGAACTTGACTATATAAAAGTCACAGAGATCACCACTCTTCTGCGGCAACACAAGGATAACCCAATACACGGGGTCTTCTTAACATTGAAGACCTTGACTTATTAAAGCGCCCTCCTTTCGCTTTCCTCAGGTCGAGTGGGCTGAAGTTGGAAACTGAGGGATGTGCGTCAAGAGCACTCTCTCCAGGTATCAATGTTTTTTAAAGATGAAAAGAGCTACCATAACATATAACTTATTTTGTTAATTCTATATTCTAAAATTTTTACAGTGTTCTAGTATTTTGCTTACGGGTACTATCGATTATTTTGGATTGTTCTAGAATCTTTCAGAGAGCGAAACTTCTATTCTTCATATTTTATAAAACACGTCTTTCTGTTGAAAACAAAAAACTTTTTTGTGCAAACTTTTATGACCTTATGTCAAAAAAAAAGTGCGACTCCTGGTCGGGTCGCTAGTGGATATTTGAAAGTATTATAACAGTATACTTGTAGAACTTCTGAATATATTTCTAGAAATTCGGGTTCATAGTATTAGTGATATTAATTTCGTTGATCGAATGCAGATACATAATATCTGATAAATATCTCAAAGTTCCTCCATCGCCTAAAATGCAGCAATAATGCTGCAAGACGTAAACCGGCATCAAAGTTTTGCTACAATCTAATCAAACGCTCACTTTTAGCATCTCGAGCTTATCTTCCATCTCTTGATTACATTAAACATCAAACTTTTCGTCTTTCTCAATTGCTTACCTAACTTCATCTCTGCCTGGATTATTTGTATTACCGGTGATGATATCCAATCCAGATTTCCGCTTTTTATTATATCTGTTTTATGAGAGGCATCCGGAAGAAGTTTGTTACGCCAACAAAACTTTCAATGTTTCATAGCATTAGACGGGATCATTTGGAGCGGAATATTGTGAGAGTGAGAGATGTTTAATGGTATTATAGTGGATTCAGATTCATTCTTTCGATGATCATGTTATTTATTTTGATTTCATTGAATTATCTGACAGTTCTGTAACTGACATAGTAATTATGATATTATTTATACCAAAAAATACCGTATCAGAAATATTCATTTTTATATCTGAACAACATGATAAATAACCATTACACTTTATTTTCACGAAGTAGGAAATTATAAATGAATCTATAATATATCTGCTGAAAGTTATGTATTTGAACGTATATTGAGTTGATATGAACTAGATATGAAATAAAATTGAATATAAATGAAAATATAATAGGCGCAATATTCAAAAATGAAAATTAATACAAATAAACACAAAAGATAAATACAGGAACTCAAATGAATATCAGTATATACATATTAATAATTTTTCAAATCAATAAATTTATGAAATATCATTCTGAGATTTCTCAATATCCATTTTCCAATTTCAGACTTGAATAAAAGAATATAGTTGAGTAGTTTGATATCTCAAATAGCAATTTTATTTGAACTGAAGGGGTTATATTTTTAGGAGCGATTAATTTTTCGAGGTAGAGTAGTAGAAAGCCAAAATTTTTCTTTCCAGCAACTTTATATTTTATTATGGTTGTGAAAACGTTTCGGAGAAACAAATTATAAAACTGTATTTCTTTCAGAAATGTTTTCTCTCTGTTCATAAAACAACTATAGATAAGAAATTAGTCTTTAATAATATTTTGTACCACATTTTGCGAACACTACAAAAGAGTTTTATAAACATTTCGGCAGTTACTATAAAATTTTTCCAACACTCTTAAAAAGTAGTTTCGTAAAAAATCTTATAAAATAATTGAAATACAATTCAACACGAGTTGTTTTAGTAATTTCAAGTAAGCGTTATAAAATATAATGCAGGCTAAAGCGATAACAATAAAATAAAAAAGTGTTCAAAATGTGCAAGAAGTAATATTGTATTGAACAATAGGAAAATATAATAGATATGTTACCAACTCAAAACTAACAAATGGAAATGTTGGGGCCATTTTAATAATTTCACTTTTGTAGGGCGTATAAAACCGGTAAAGACATTGTTTGTGCTTCAAAGATTGATATTTTAACTACGAAGGAAATTTTATTGAAAAACATTTTGGAAAAAATAATTGATTATTCAAAAATTCACTCTGTCGACGTATTGATTTTCGAGTCGCAAAGTAACTGAGTTTGTTTTAAATAATATAATCTTATAATATCTATATACTTTTCATCTGTAAATATTACTATATGTGCAGTATTTCACATTTTCAACTCATCTAACGTCAGTATTCCGAATTGCTATCATTTTAAAATGGCGTCGTTCTATAAAATAGTTCAGTATCAATAGCAAGAGTTTTGATGTATTTTAGCTTATATGTTACCCCTATAAAACTATTAAGAAACACTTAGTTCTAGGAGTGATTGTATTGCAGCATAGTCAGACTACTTTTAAAGGTATAGATTTCTATAAAAATGAAGATTCAATTTCTGACATATTGTTTGGATAAATATTATTTGTCGGGGTTTTTTGGCTAAGAAGCTTCTTTCATCAATTATAGAGGGTAAATTTCGCACTAGTTTAAAGCTAGTGATTTGAGTGTACCTATATGAACATGGTGCTCTATCAAAATAAACGAATTTTAATCATTAATAATCCTGATTTTATCAACAACAAAATTAAATCACTAGATTATGTGGGTCTTCGTCTGAAATGAACCACTTTTCTTTATGTTTTTTTCAATGAGCAATATTACACGACGGTATTAGCTATATAGTTATTGGGACGCTAGTCAAATAAAGCTTGACAAATTATACTTCAATACACGACCTCTAAAATCAGCTGGTTCTCCTCAAGTGATGCATTCCATTCTTGGTGACAGCAAATATATATTAGCGGAAACAATTTGATTTTATAACAGTTATTTTATTGTTCTGGAATTGTAATAAATATACCATACTATGAAATAGTTGATAAATTATCATTAAGGTTACAATATGGTAATGAGAATAAAATTGTGTTTGGAAGCATTCCTATAAAATAATTTCATTAAAGCTACAGGAAGTGGTTATGAAATAATCTCAAAATAGTTTTATAAAGAGCATACAAACCTCACAGAAGAGTGCTGTAAAACTTCTTCGAAACTATTTACTTTGTTAGAAAAATATGTTTTATAACATAGTGGTAAAAACGTTTCTGTGATAGTTTCGTGACTATTTTATAAAATATTTATAATTTTATTTTATAAACTTTTCTATGGCAAATTTATAAAACACTTTTATTGCCTACAACTGTATTATAATCACGGCTCGTCTAATATAGTCAATTAGCATTTTGGAAGTGAATATAAGATACCAACAAAATAAAACTATTGCAGCATCATGCAATTATTAAACAATTTTGCTGGTTGGGATGGCGCATTTGACATCATCAACCAAATCCGATCTTTGAAACAGATATTTCTCCCAACTGGCTAATTTGAAAAACAGGGGACAAAACTTATTTTTAAACCAATTTCTCACCCTCATGTTTATTTGAAATTTTCGAGGAGCTGTCATCAAAACAAAATCTGCAATTACTCTACAAATTTGGTTTCCAAGAATCGAAGTCAATGCAAGATGCAGTTCTCAACTATATTCTCAAAATATATTCAACTTCAGACCAGAAGACTTCTTTTTGCATCTTTACAAGAAATTGAAAGATATTAACTTCAGAAAAAAATCAACTGAACTTGGAAATTTACTTTGTTTACATTTATCCAATCATACCTGTTAGTAACGAAAATTGTTCGTTCATAACAATTGAGAACGGAATACCACAAGGAACTGTTTCAGGTTCCATAGTATTCACACATCTTTATCAATGATTCATTCAGTTAAATAATAATATGAGATGAAGCCAGGATTCTTGAATACACTGAAATTCTTTGACATTAGCTTATCACATTTATAATAGTGTATACCGTGAAAAACACTCGAAAAATATATATCTGACCAGGTTGGAAGCACAATAAAATACAATAAAATAAAAATTTGCTTTTTACCATTTTCAGTTCACCAAACCATCTTATATTAATAATAAAAAGGCGACTGATTTCTTTATATACATTGTCTATATGTCACACACAAGCTTGCTTTTCTGAAAACTTGCTATTTATTTGCCTCATACGCATATATTATAATTCATGTAATATTCCTGGGGAAATATAATAACAATGTTATTATAAAATATTTAAATCCATGTTGTTAAGAAAAAACTTCTAATATCACATTGTTCAAATTGAAACGTCGACTCTCTTCACTGAATACCATCATTCAGGGTCAAATCAGGTCGTTTTGGATAATATCAATAATTCTATAACGGTTTGTAAAATTATAATAAGTTGCCAATTTTGTGAATTTTGTAAATTGTCGCGTAACATTAACATTTTATTGTGGGATTATCACAAAAATGTTCAGTAGAAATCCTCTGAATCTGACTGAATCAAATTGAGTTGAATTGAATCAAATCAAAATATTTCGAATAAACAATAAATTAAATTAAAATAAATTGAGTCAGAATGCATTAAAATTCAATTCAATGAAATTGTATTGGATAAATATTAATTGTTGGAATGACTAATTTGAACTGAATTGAAATAAATTGAATTGAATTGAATCAACATGAAATTGGTGAATTGAGTTGGAATTATTCGAAATGAACTGAACTAAATTGAATCAACATGGAATAAATCAAATCAAAATGAATTGAATTGAAATTAAATACAATAAATTGAATAACTCTAAATAAATTGAATGAGTTGAATGAACTCCAATATGTAGAATCAAATTTCAATCAAATTTGAATAAAATAAATGTATTGAATTGAAGCTGATTGAAATAAACTAAATTGTTGAATTGAAATTATTTGAAAGGAATCAAATCAATTTATTCAATATCAAATGAATGAATTGATTTGAATTGAATTGAACTATAATAAAATGAATTGAATTTAATTAAAATTAATTGGAATTAATTAAACTGTATTCAATCAAATTGAGTTGAATCAGATTGAAATAAAGTGAATTCAACCTAATTGAAGTTTTCAATTTATTTTACTCTATGATGTTTTATTCAATTACTTCACCCACATGTACTTCTCAATCACTCTTCATATATTTGTGTATGAAAAAAGTTTTCCGTTTGCTAGTTTCCGCCAAGATATAAACTTATTGTGGAAGTTAATTATTGTATTGAATATTTAGATGACTCACCTAGTGAAATTATATGATTCAAGATCAAATTGAAAAACTTTGGCTAACCAACAAGTTTTTCGTTCTGAAAACTCATCTAACTTGACTTAACAGAAATCTGGAAAAGATGAAAGGAAATTTTACCACATTCAAAACATCAGGATGCAATTTCGAGAAATTATAAGAACTCCATCACTAGAAAAGTATTATTTGAAGTAAACTGTCATGCCGAATAGATATTCATTCTTTCACACGAATTTCAAAGAAACCGTTCATTCAGTACTTAGTATGAGTGGTACTATTTACGAAAAGAGTCGTTTTCCTTTCTGCATTGGCATTCTAATGGTTGGGTCGACTAAACCGGAAATTGACTGACCCTTGCTACTCTGGCCAATCTCAGCAGCATCTTCGGAAGTGAGACATTTCCATATAGAAAATTACCTACAATCCGTAGTGAATCGAAACAATTTTCTTAGCAAATGTTCGATAAAAATGAATGCTTTTCCGATGTTAAAGTCTTTTCGACCGCCGTGGAAATGGAAGCTTCAAAACCATCCCCACTGCTTTTATTACCTGACGTTATCTTTTCCACACAATTCGTATATTTGTAACGGAATCGTGATAATTGTTTCCTCCAATGAAAGTAAAAAAGTTTATGGTTATGGTCGAAGTCAGAAATTTTCATGGATTTATACGACGATATTGCAGACAAATCTGTAATAATGCAGCTTTGGTTGCTGTTGTTACAAGCAATTCACTCCTAATGTGCTTTCGTGAAAAATATTATAACGGTGTTAGTATACACTTGATAATTTTATGAGATATTTTAATGGCTACTTGTTATTTTATTGATTGGGGCAAACTACTGATTCATGTAATTCATTCTGCAATATAATACTCGTAGACGACAAAAATTAATCACTCCTAAAATATAACCCCTTCAATTCAAATGAGATTCCTCTTGACTGGGATTAAATCAAATAGGTGAATGAATGTCATTACGATGTCATCGGT